>VDFB02018424.1:0-64493 GCA_007258455.2 Sequoia sempervirens
CTACATTATCTGAATTAATATGTGAAACTACCTAACCCCCTAATTAATTAATTAATTAATCACTTGATTAAACTCCCAAGGGTTACCCTGGACCAACCACCTGGGGCACCAGATTGGGCCATTGAGAGCCACTCCCCCAACTAACAACAATATCTCAAAATCACAATAGGCAATCCAACTTGCATAATACCATATCCAAACAAAATAATTGCACCAAGTGAGGCATGCACCATCTCATGCTAGAAATTCATAATAGAAAAACCAGATTCAAGTGCAAGGCTCAAAACCACATAAACGCAACCCAAGAGTAAAGGTCAACCATCATCAAATAGAAAATCATAGGGGTGTTACATTTTCTAATTTTACTAAACATAGATTTTTCATTGATCAAGTTCTTTGTTCTACACATTTGGAGAAATAGTTAAACACTCAAAATTTTCCAAAAACTATCTATGCATTAGGTATTGGCGTCCTTGTTTCACCCAAAAAAATTGAATTTTGATATATACACAAGTTATGTGTGATGGCATGCACCTATGTCTAAAGTGTAATTACCCTAACTTCAAAAATTAATGAAAAGAATGTGTAACAAAAAATTACATGAAAAATACCCATGTACTAGATATTGATGTTACAAATTATCTATATTTTAAAAATTATAATTTTATCCTTCCTAAAAAAAAGTTGTGTGATGAAATAAACATTACTTTTTTAAAATGGTGTTTACTATAACAAAATAGTTATCAAAAGTTACATAGAAAGATTAATGATTAGTGAAGACAACAAAAAAGGTACAACTTTTTTTTACATATATATATATCTGATGCATTTTTCCTATCTATAGGTATACTTTGTAGCTAAGATATATTTTAAGCTATTTATTGCTTCTATACAAGATATATGCATGTTAATATAGTGTTTTTATTATTTACCAGATATATGGACATTACACCAGATTTATACACTATTTTGCACATAAAAGGGGACAAAAAATAACTCTAGTTTCATCTTTTAACAACTCATGTTGTCAATGTTAGCCTCTAGATTCCTCCAACCCACAAGAGTCTTTGTTGCTATTCATTCATCATTTGTAAGACATTATTCCATACCTTTGCTAGCGTGCATCACAGATTCCCCAACTCTTGGTTCCTCCTTTTTACTTACTATTCATTCATTCAACTCCTTTTGGAATTCTTGCAAGGCCTTTAAGAAGAATTATATGTTGGGAGGCCCCCCTGTCATGTGTGACCCTATATGACCTCTTGTAGATTGACTTTTATTATACCATCTTCTAGTCGTTTCTAGAACTTTCATTTAGAGATCTCCATTGTGATGACTACTTGCATGGTAACATTATGTAAGGTGATTCTTTCGGTAGACTCAATAAGTGCCCTTCTCTTCCCCTTATATTTGTCTTCATTACTTGCCTTCCAAATATACCAAATTATTTTAGAGAGACATGTCCACAATAGAGAGAGATCTTTTCCCATTTTAGTATCTTTTCCAAGTAATTTTTTTCTAGATATGGTTGTTTCCCCATATATTTTTTTTTTCACAAAAAAATCTTGATTTCTTTTGCATACAAACAATAAAAAAGAAAATAAGTTTGATTGATTTAGGTACTCTACAAATGCTACAAATAAAAATATTAGCAAATTCAATTTTATAAGGTAGTCTTTGCATTAGAAGCAAACATCTAAAACAAGCCTTTCTAAGTTCCAACACATAGTTCCAGTTGTTTTGAAAAATCTTATTCCACTGATTTTTAAGTAAATTGCCCGCCCAACTTTTATTAGCATGTTCTCAAATATCATACTATTCAGAAAAAAAATTATAAATTGTTTTAGCATTTAGTTTTAGGAGAGAATTTCAATCAATCCCATAAAATCCTAGATACTAAGTTTCATCATGTTTCAATTCCATATAAAAATGAATATTTTTACATGTTTTCTGTAATAATGTGTAAGTTCTCTAATTAGTTTGAGACAAATTATATTTTGTGTACAATTCATTCCAACTTTTTAAAGAACCATCTTTTTGTAAGTCACTGAAGCATTTAATTCCTTTGTGTGCCCAAATTTTAGTTGAGAAACCTTGAATTAAGGCAAGGGGCTCCCCCTTGTACTAAAAATTCCAACATATAGACCTATGAGTGAAAAAATAATACTATTATTCTTGGTGAAGTGGCAATCTATGAAATTTTTCTTTAAGTATTCTCAAGCTTTCCAAATTCTTTTGAACATATTTGATCATGCAAGAGATATTGGGAGCTTACTACTAAGGAGATCATAGAAGGGGAGGGATTTCCATCACTTACCTTGTTTGGGGGACACATTTTTATGTTGTTCCTTATGAGAACCTTTGATAGTTCTGTTAGCTCTCAAAAACGTAGGTTGAATGCCTTAAGAGGCTGCCAATCTCCTGATACGCTTTAGGGTAACAGACAAGGCCAAGAGAACTCAACCTTCTACTCTTTAGGTGTTGCAAAACCAAGGCGGGTGTACCTCTCTAAATAATGTAGAATTAACTTGTGATTATCTTTTTGAAATGCTTGGAGAGAATTAATTGAGAATGCAGGCATACTATTAACCAATCCTTGGCATCCTCAAGAAGTGACATCATGAACAACTTCATGTGTAAATCTTCATAAGGCATATCTATGTCCTGAATAAAAATATTAAAACTCCTTAAATGTTCTTCAGCTGTGATTGCATTACTCCCTATAAATTTGGGCACCATATTCCTCCAACCGCCATCCATAGGGTAAGGATACAACTCAAAACCAGCTAAATCAAACTGTCTAATCATGGTTGCATGCTGGCGAGGGGGAGGCATAGGTGGATGCTGATACTGAGGCATGCGATTATTGTACTGTGCATTATGATGTGGGATATAATTCTGACCAGGCAGTGGATACATACCTGTATGCTGTGTGGGAATATGAGGTGAACGGTTTGGTTTCCTGTAATGATTCCCACTCTGATGGTGAGGAGATACGGGTGGACCAGAAGGCCCTACGCCATGACTACCCTGCTTGTGAGGTGGCACATACTTTGGGCCACCAGATGTTTGATCATTAAGTTGGGTCTTCTGTAATTTAGCCTCCAACTCCTCTACCCTCTTCCTATGTAATTCAAGCTGAGCCCTTAACTCATCTGGAGTCTCATGATCAACAAACACATTCAGGTTATCTTACATATTATGGTTATCATACTCTTGCTTCTTTCTAGCTTCAAACTCAACCATTGTAAAATGGATTTACTTGCTCTTTAGGGGTATAGGGATCTGCACCTGAATTATCTCTCCATGTGTCATAATGATCATAAGTCTCAAGATGTGCATTAAATATTTTATCTTTATCTGTCATGCACATATCTTCATTTATTCCTTTTCCCTTGTCAGCTTTGTCACCCTTGTGTGTCCATTTACTGTTGCCAGCAGGAGCTCCAGAATGACCTCCCTTGTATTGAGATCTTCTTCCATTCATGTTTGCACAACTGCAAAATTTCTATCAGAGTCACCACTCACTTTTTAGAAAGTGAGAAAATGTTTAATACTTCTAGTCCCCAATGGAGTCTGTGCAATATCTTTGACTCTATGATTAAGGCTCTGATTCTGATTGTTCCCCAGTAGAGTCACCAATTTGTTACCTCTCAAAAACGCAGGCTGAATGCCTCAAGAGGCTACCAATCTCCTGATACGCTTTAGGGTAACAGACAAGGCCAAGAGAACTCAACCTTCTACTCTTTAGGTGCTGCAAAACCAAGGTGGGTGTACCTCTCTGAATAATGCAGACTTAACTTGTGATTATCTTTCTGAAATGCTTTGTCCACAATGGCAGATAACAATGAACAAATGAAACCAAACTCGATAACTACCTTTTGATCTAAATCCTAGAATGCTTAATTAATAGATATAAAGAAACTGAAATGGATTCAAATAGTGAAATGCAGAGACTAGTGCCTTGTTGGGTAGGCGGAGTCAAATGAGATCAAAATGAACAACAATCTTTGGATGAGATACAAATTATTTGGCATATGATCTATTCATAACTTGTATGAACATGCAGTATTGTGACTACTAAGTTCTACTTTAATAATCCAAAATGAATCTCTCTGATTATTGTGATCAATAAAAGGATTTAATCTTCGCTTGAAATAACCAATTGATTAATCACACGAATATAGCAAATGTGTATTGATAAATTGAACATAAACTTGTTATGTCAATTTAAACAACTAGAGAAATCAATCATGGAGACAACTTAGTAGTATTTTTCATTTAATTCAATAGATAACTGACACTAGAAAAATGCAGCAACATTAACTGAATCTCATAAATACCTCCATTGTGAAAATCATGCAACAATAGCCTCTGGTCTAATAATTTTACTCTAATGTATCTACTTGCAGTGTATCAAAAATCTAATCTCTCGTTCAATTTACAAATACAACATGCTTATTTATACACCAGCATGAGAAAAATATCAAAATGAAACTCCATGCCGACCCAACACAAGATTCGGGCTCAAGTTGTGTCGGCTAGCAACAGTCAACCAAACAGAAGCATGTCGGCCATAGAACTGTGTTTTTATTATTTACCAATAGTCGGTAAGACAGTCAGATAATTATGCCAAAGCAAATCCATTCATGAGCTTCATTCTGTTTGTGTAAGACTCTATGATGTCGATGAGACATCTCACAGAGGACCCCAACTGCTATTGATAATCTTAAGACTTTCTGTAGCAATGTAAAGATACCATCAGACCGAGATGCATATTTTGTTCCATTCACAGTAGCTATAGCAATCCACTTGTTATACCGAAGTGGAGAAGTTTCACCTTCATTTCGCTATAGCCTAAGGTTGTTAGAGAGATGTTACATAGATAGTCAAAAGTTTCACCAAGAGCCTCCAATATAACCTCATGTCACTGTGACTTAAAGATTCTCTTGCCGACAGCCAACCTTCACAAATTTTTGCTAGGACACAAGTGCTCTTATACCGACATAAGCCATCTATTTAATGCATGTCACTATAGCCCATCACACTCGGGGAGATGTTATATAGCGTACACAACGTTTCACCGAAACACCCCAAGCACACCAATTTGCCAAGACAATTTAGAACTCTTGCCAAAGACCACATCATGAACATTGTCGATAAGACCGAGTGGGCTCGCCAAGACATATAACGGAGCAACATAAGTCATACCGAAGCAAACCTTATAGTCAACCCCATTCGCCAAGACAAAGGCACCCCTATGCCGATAAAGATCCTCATGTCGCTATAACCATGAACCCTCGACAAGACACTTTGTAGACATCACATTGTTATACCGAGAAGACCATTGTATATTACACTGTCGCCATGACATTCAGAATTTCTCACCGATATGCTATATCCATCCACCACCATTCGGCAAGACAAGGAAACCTCGCTAAGACATGATGCCGATACCGCTTAGCTGCGCCGATGAACCACCATACCCATAGTCAGGGAAACATGCTGAAATTGGGGAGACCATACCCCGATAGTCATAACACATGCTGAAAGAAACCACCACAGTTGCCAAAAGAAAAGAAATGTCTTGCCGATAGGCAACAAATGTTTGCTAGCTATGAAATGGATCGGGGAGACAAATGGAGACCTATGCCGATATGGACCAAAAGGTGGAAAATGAGCACAAGATGATAAAGGGGACAAATATGAGCCAAAATGTGAGCAAATAATTACGAAATGCAGGAAATATGCATAAAGAAAAGACTCATATGAAGACCAAGGGACATAAAAATGTTCAAAAAACATCGGATTTTAATAGTTCCAACAAGTTCCTCACCTTCCAATGCTTTGATTACTCATTTAGAGGTTAGAGCCATATCATGTAGTTTTAAGTCTTTTAATCTAATGCCAACTTTTGTTTTATCAACACAACACCATTCCCACTTGACTGCATGCCTCTTCCTTTTTCCCTTACCACCAGACCAAAAGAATTTCCTGATCCTTTTTTGGATTTCACTAACCTGGTAGCTATTAAATAACCAAATTGAGGAAAAGTATAAGTTGTAGGATGACAATCTTTTGGCAGACTTGTTGTGCCCTCAACACACATGCCCCGTTCGAAATGGAGACCCTTTTTTCTTTCACCTTGCCGAGTCATTTTTATCGCCGCCTCATTTTGTGTGCCCTATTTTGGTGTCCCTGATGGTTAGCATACCCCTAATGTCCCATCTTAAATTGACCATGTTTTGTCCACTTCACTTTGGCTAGATCCTAGCAACTTTTGGGCTTTCCTTGGCAAGTTTCCACTGCTAGCTATCTATCGGGCTCGGGGCCGAACCTGTGGTCACTCAAGTTACTTAACAAAGTTTTCTAATTCCTCCCCCATTTCAGGTCTGCATCCGCCAGATTCCTACGTTTTCCCTTTGGTTCCTATCAGGCCCGGGACCGGACTTGGGGTAGTTTTAGACTGCTTAACACTTCTTTCACCAGTTACGCTTCGCTCCTGGCTCCACCCCCGCTTCCGCCAAGCTTTCCTGATGGGATCGAGACCAGACCTCTGCCTATTCTAACTGCATGAAAATTTCCAGGTTCCCAGTTCAGTCCCAGTTCTGCCCCCGATGGTTTTCCATCTCGGTTTTTCCCCAGCTCCACCCCCAATGATTTCCATCCTGGTTTTGTCTCGGCTCTGCCCCCAATGGTCTTCCATCCCAGTTTTGTCTCAGCTCTACCCCTGATGGTCTCCCATCCTTATTTTGCCCCGGCTCCACCCTCAATGGTCTTCCATCCTAGTTTTTTCCCAGTTTCGCCCTCGTCCATGGGCCTGAGTTCGAGACTTCCTGCCGCCCAGTCTACGTGAGATCCTTTAAGAGTTTTCTCCCATCCCGAGCCCGACCCCACTAGCACTTTTCCATCTAGACTCTAGGTCCCTTCTTGCAGTCAGTATGAAATGCAATCTTGAACAACCTTTCTACTTCGCCCTTCTAGACCTCTGACCCCGGTCCTCCCACCACCGCCCGCTGATTTCAAATTCACCAACTCTCAGTCAGTTGTACTAGTATTAAATGAGGCCATTAATTACAGAATAGGGTATAAGTATTGGGCCCCAACCTATCATTTTCATTCTTGAGGATTGTAGAGGAGATCGAAGCAATTGTTGGAAGAGATCTTCGTGCCTATTGTTTCCATTAGCCTCAAGATCATCGTTGGGGTTCCCAGTGTTGATCACACCGCATCTTTCGACTATGGGCTTCCGAGGTAGGTCTGTTGTTCATTGCACCAAAAAGTTCTCATGATTTTTTATATTGAAATCATGAACAAAATGGGTTTAAAATGAATTCAATCAATAGATCACAACGAGTCTCGCAAAACCCACCTTTCCAAATCCTGAGGAACTTTCAAGTCGATCCCTTATGTCTGATTTGGAACTCCATGTTGCCACCATTGTTCTTCATGTAGGGCATTCACACCTTTCGGGCCTGACCCTTTGGGTTTCTCATTTTAGACTTCCGTCAGGAGTTCACTGTTCCATGACAGCGGAAGGCTCCTGCCTTCCCAAACCCTTGGCCCCAACTCCTAGACTTCCAGCCGCCCTTTCTATCTCAGGTCCACCCCCGACGGAGATTCTTTCCGCAACGATTAGCCAGTATGATCCTAGACCTTTCCCGTCAAGGTTCCCTTCACCGTTGTCCGTGGAGCGAGTTTCCAAACCACCATGCCTTTTCAAGCCTCGATTCTGACAGACCGATTGCCTCCAGAAACCTAACGAAGATAACTACCATCCTAATGCTCCTTCGAGTCCGCTCCTCTGGGCTGCTCCATCTGGGATTCCATGTCCGGATTTCCATTTCCAAACAGCACATCTGGAGCAACCTTTCGCCCCTCCGGGCCCGAATTAATGACCGGCCTTTTTCCTTATGGGTCCTAGACCCTGGGGTTTCGACCCTAGCACTCTATCTCCCCGTGGCTTTTTGGGATGGCAAACTGCAGACAGCTTTCGGGGCTCGAACCTCCGAGAGCCCCACGAGTGGCCTAAATGACCTCAAATTTGAAAAATAATGCCAACCCACGTGCTCAAATTTGGCCCTCTTCGACATTATCAAATCATAAAAATATGAAGATGGAAGAAACCACTTGGAGCACCCTGGCATATTCGCTCTTCCAAGACAACATTCTTGCCAGGGAACTCTGCCCCCCCTTGGGCTTGGATCGTCCAAAACCCCTTAGGAAAATGATTAATGACACCTAAAAGGAAAGGATTTAACTGTATTAATCATGTGGTATCTGAATTGGATTTATCTCATGGGATTTTGGCTAATGTCACTACCTTCTACAAATGATCATACTCATTGTGTCCATGTCTACAAGATATATGGAATCAGGAGCAGGACCCTCGGGAAGAACTGTAGAGAAGGACAAAGGAAAGAAATCAAGCAAGGTTCCTTGTGGGAAGGAGGATAAAGATCAAATGAAATTCTAGTTCTAGGGAGAACCTCTGTGATCAAAGATTGTTAATGATTGGAAGGAAATCATAGAAACCAATATCGGCCATGTTGATATTGATGATTTCAAACGAAGGGTTAGAATTCATCCAAAAACTGACAATGCTAGATTGATCAGGTAGAGCGAGATCGCAAAGGCTACGGGCTTCCCTCATTTCCCCTAAGTTGGTCATGGCTTTCCGCCAAGCCTACCAACCCGAGACAAGAACCATCATTGACAGAGATGAGAATATCCTCATTGATATGTTAGCTCAAGGAATCATGAAAATATTTCACATTCCCACCTTTGATGAAATGGAGGTTACCACCATGAATGAAGGAAAGGTGACCTGGGATGTGGACCCAATGGGTTGCAAAAGGCTAATAAACCAATTCTGGCTCAAGGAAAGAAGAGGCAACGCTGTGAAGGTTCCCCAAGATCTCTTTTGTAGTGATTTCCATGAAGACTACCACGACTTAGTGACTCTACTGAGCTAAGTAATGGGCCTCCCTTCTGCTGCATTTTTTCAAGAATGGATGGTATACTTTGTTGAACAGATCATCTCTGGCCACCATGATGTCACCACGAAGGCCACATTCTATTGGGGAGACATCATCAGTAATTGCTTTCATGAGAAGTTTATGAATGTAAAGAAGGGATCAAAGTTTTACATGACCTCCTATTTGGTCTACTCTCTAGCAGAACAAAGGTAGTACAGTGGGTTATTCATGGGGCCCAATGAGGATTCAAGCCAAAGATTGAAAGTCTATGACCGATATCCCTAGCTCCAATAAAGAAACTTTAAGAAAGAGCAATGCAGGGTGAATGACGCCTTTGTTGATTACATCATCTAATTACTTGGAGGGGATTTTGAGAGGAGGGTCTCTCACAGTGCATGGGTGTGCCTAAAATAGTATGCCTTCCTATTTATTTAATTCCCCAAATTCACCTACATTCGCACCCAGGGTTTCACTGAAAGGCCAAATAAGCTGCCCCGGTACCTCAATGACCAAATTATACTACTAGAACTCTCTCAGAACCTGCAGCATGTGCACACCATCCTTAGTAGCAAGCACCTAGTAGGGATCTCTTATCCCCTAACCTTCGATAAGGGCATGTATAAATTTCAAACTTCCCAGTGTGTTGGGAACTTGGAAAAGGAACTGGCAGAATACCACTTCCAACAATACACTGCTCACCCACGGGTGGACCTGTATGGGCATGTGAGAAGAGTGTTGGGATCAGAGTATGCCCACTTGCATCATGTTGAGGATTTTTAGGAAAACTGCCAAGATGACAAAGAGGTGCTTACCAAGCACTACATGAGGATGACGGCATACTTCATAAGAAGGGTGCAAGTGTTCCCTATACTGGATCAAGTTGAGGAAGATGAAGACACCATCATGGATCCCTAATATAATGCAATCTCTAACTTACCACTACCCACGATTGATTGGGATGAGCATGAGGTTGATGACCTCGACATCATAACTAAACCCATCGTGGCTCAAACTGAAGAATGGATTAAAAGGAAATTCGCCCAGCTAAAGCAGCAAGGGGTAGTCCTAACATATTAAGGACTCAAGAGTGAGCATAGTGCCACCAAGGATGTCACCACTACTATGTCAATAGGCAAGACATCCAAGTCTTCTTCGATCACTAGATTAAAGAAGAGGAAAGAAGCAAAAACGGAGCAACCTCTGGATCCCAAGGTATACACAAGAAAAGAGTTAGGAGACTCACCTTCCAAAAGGCCCAGGTGAACAGGGGGCACAATGGAGTAGCCTGTAATCCAAGAGGGTGAAGAACAAAGGATAGATTAGTTAGAGCCTCTTTTGACTCCCCCTGTCTTGACTGTCCCATTACCTATTTCCCTAGCCATGGTTGCCACGTCCCCACTGACAGTGGATATATTAGTTCATCTTGCCCCTTTGCCTTGGGATAGTCCCATCGACTACTCCTCTTTCCTCCACCACCATGTCACCTACCATATCACTCCCATTAGCTACAATAACAACATCAATGCCTGCTCCCGCATTTCCCAAGGATCTCTCAAAACACATGTAAAGTCTCCCTTTCGAGCTCTCCCAAATCCTTATGGACCCCACCCTTCAAGCTACCTTAGTGCAGGTCCTCGCCACTACTAGGCCTTCACAACCTCCCATAGGACCACCAGCGAGGCCACAATGTTAATTTTTGAGGAGTGGGAGAGATGAGAACAAGAATCCTCAAAGCCAATTGAAGAGGAGGTCGATGAATATCATGAGCACCCCGAGTATGAACACCGAACAATCAACACGGTGGTTCATGAAGAAGAAGAGATAGGCTCTTCTGAGAGTAGAGATGAGGAGGAGGCAGAAAGGCCATCTCCTATAGGGGAGCAAAAGAGCGACAGAGTAGTGAAGGACATGGAAGTCTCTACAGGGGAAAGGCAGTTGCAAATTGTACCACTCCCTAGGAAGGAAGAAGATATTGAGGGGGACTAGCCTGAAGGACACCTGCATAAGGACAAACAGATTGAAGAAATAGAAGAAAAGGAAATTGAAACAAAAGGAAGCCCCCACAGGTAGTTGATTACTAAACCTCCCATCAAAATCCTCAAATTCATCCAAGACTCTGATGAGAAGGAGGGAGAAAACACCAAAATGAAAGGTGACCAAACAAAAGTCTAAATAGGGTAGGGTGAAGGCAATCAAGAGTCACCAAAAGGAGATTTTGTTGTGCCTAAGTGGTTGGAGAGGCAACTTGAAAAGAAAACTCCCACTCCTAAGGATCCAAGAGTGAGGCTAGAGGCTATCCTAGCTCGAGCGCAAATCTCAACCAGAAAAGAGAAAAAGCCTAAAGTTAGATCCAAGATAACAATGGATGCTTTTGGGTCTTGAACAACACAAATAGCAACACCCGTGGTAGGCCAGGCTGGTGTATGCCATAAAATTTCCACCATCAACTTGGGGACCACTACCATAGAACAGAAGGTGGGGCATCTTGAAGAGTCAGTAGCTACAGTGGTGCATATGATAAAACAAGACAAGGTCTCAAAAGATGAACTTAAAGCACAGGTGGTCGTAGATTACATCCAACAATGGTCTTCAATGGATGACATGCCTAACACCTTCGTGGCTCCACCCCAGCTACTGTCCAAAGAGAAAACTGACAAATTAGAGAAGAGAAAGAACTTGGACAAGACTACAAAGGGTTGGTTCTGATAGGTCCTGCATGTTGGAAACATGGGTATCAGTCGGGATATTTAGATAGCCAACAAGTTATGGGATCTACAGCAATCTCTAGAGAGCACAAGGAGGCTTTGCACCAACTTCCCTACAACATATGATTCCACCTATCCAAAAATTGAGGCCATCCTTCAGTTACCAAAGGCCACATGGGAAAAGGAGCTCGCATTCAAAGGAAATAACCACTAGCTGATGGACATGTGGAGGCCAAATTTTGATAACAAAAAGGAGAGGTTAGAGCAAATATGGGATAAGGTGGATCCATACATTGAATGGGTCAAAGAAATTAGAGCAGACTACACCCAATACCTAAAGCCGATGATAGAGTATGATATGCCCGCAGTACAGATTGATCCAGAGAGGATAAAGCCTTATTTTCATAAGAAGATGGAGGATGGGATGTCCAATGAAATAACGATGGAATCCATGGGTTTCACCGCTCGTGCCTTTTCCCAATCAGAGTTGTTCATGGACCAAGGTGTAAAATATGATGAAGATTAGAAGAAGCTCAAGGATAATGCAAAAGAATGGAGTTACCAAATGTTGCGGTATGAGATTATTGAGGTGGACAAGCTCCAACCTGTCATTCTAACATTCATGGAATGTGCAGCTTTGAAGAAGTAGGAGGGTAGCCCTATTGTCAATGAAGAGCTCCTGAAGGAACAGCTACAACAAAAGAGCAGTCAACAAAAGACCAAAATGCTACAGTGTTGTTACTAGATGACAAAATAGGGATATGGACAAAACTATGTTTTAAATTGTAATATATTGGGGGGTAGGTGAAACCATAGTTTAAAGTGAATCTTGGCCACACAATGAGATTGAATCTTGGCCATTCATTCTACCTTTTGGGCACTATAAATAGGGGGTCTCCTTTCTTTTTCAAGAGAGTTGAATTGTTGTAAAGGCATGCTGCTAAAATTTATAATGAAAATATATTGAGTTGGTGTATTTTCTAACTTCACTACATGTTTCATGATTCAATCTCTATTGTTAGATGTTCTAGTTAGATTCCCATTGCTTCTTTAGTTAGTTTTATTATTTCTTTGATAGATTTTAGTCATGTTGTGTTGTGATTGTGGAAATTTCTACTATGTTGATGCCTTCCAACCCATACTTTTTATTGTTTGTTGTTGGTAAATGGCCTTGCAAAGTTAGCCTGGGCTGAAATTTAAAGCTACTCTTTAAATATTTATCTTTATTCATGCATGTAAATGGTAGATGAATTGTAAAACATTTGCAGACCTTTGAAGATAGCACATATTTTGCAATACTGTAGTTTTCTTGGTTAAGTGGAATCTTGTTTGAAGGGAGTTGTTTGTGGCAGAACCTCCATGATCACCATTCATAGTTAGTTGCAGATCTAGGAACCTCCTCTCTTCCTTGCTCTTTTCCTTTTTTTAGAAATAGTCTATGCTAAGGTTCATTGCACATTGCAAAGCCAAACTTGAAGAAAACATCAAAGTTTCAGATTGTTGTTTGAACCTACAACAAAGTACACTTTAATCCCCACCTTAGAAACTTCATATTTTAAGATTCACTTCGCATCTAGCTACGTAAGTCCACCTTATGATTACCAGTAAAATCACATCAAAATCAATTGAGGAGTTCCATGCAATTCATGACCTGACACCCAAGAGACCTTGGGGAGATTTTCAGCAGCTTGCAGTTGGAGATTTCCTTTCAAGAGAGGTAGTGCACATACGCATTACCTATGTTGAGCAAGTGTGTAAAAACACCCATCAACAAGACTTGTATCCTCCCATCTAGGGATAAATATTGTTTGTTCCATATTTCTATTTTCTTCTCAATTTTTTCTTTAATCCATAACTAGATGTCCTTTAGATTGGGGCTAACAACAAATGGGATATTGTAACATACATATTCCTTACCCTACTATTTTTACCTAATTTTTTAACTCAAAGAGTGAATAATTAAAATTTCCAAAAATAGAGAAATGAAAATTTCCTTTTCAATAGAATAATTTCACATTGCATTAAAAAATTTCCAATATCATTGCATAAATGAAATAACATTACATAATTCCAAGTAAATGAAACTCATCTTTTCAAATATAATTTACAATAGATCCATGATAATATTCATATACAAATTTATAACTCACAAGAGTTCAATGGCCAAGTTTTCCTCAAATGGATCACACTTCTTTTGTTTCACAAGTCTCAACTGCCATCTACAAGATGGAGAGCATCACCCAAACACTTTTCCTCCAACCATAGACTTAGTGGTCCCCCACATAACTTCCTAACTGAAAGTGTCCCTACCCTTTGACAAAGAGTCTTGTATAGAAACCTCTAGAATTACCTACTTGAGTATGGTTTTGTGTCCTACATAACTAGTATGGTCATACAACTATGGATACCCTCCAACTATGCATGACAAGCTCTTGACTAGCTATGCAATCTTGGCACATAGTGAGCTGACAAGTTTATGTAGTGATTTCCACACTTACTTTGGCAAAATTTTTGATACATATATCAATACCACTTTCTAAAGATTTGGTTTCATACAAGTTCACCCACCCCTTACTCGACTTGGAAACTCTACTTACCTGCAAATAACTCTTTCTTGATTTAACCCCAAAAGTATCATAAACAAGACTTCATTCAAAATCAATACACACAAATAATGATTTAAATCATCAATTAGGTTTGACCCAATCTCTTAAATACCCTATTACATATGTGTAACAATCTTGGGACTGGAAACTGCCTCTTATTCAAGTGTTTATCATGACTCAAGGAAATAAACTATCCTCCTACTTTCAAGGGTTATAAGCAATCCTAGAAAACAAGTTCTTCACTCATGGTTAAACTACCATACAAAAGTATTCATAAAATAATATCACTCCATAGTAGTGGAAAAATACTTCTATCATCATTTCAATCTCTTTCATTGTAGAACAACATAACTCTTTCAGGCAATAAATACCATACTATATTACTAGAGATTTGCATATTGCCCTATATTAGCTTCTCTTTGCTATGTTAATCAAGCATTATAATTCAAGATACCTATTTTTCATGCTCTTCAGATTCCCTAATATAGCTTATAGATATTCTAGGAAAATGCACAAGCACTCATAAACTATCAAATAACAACAATATGCACACAATGATGGCACAAACACTTTCAAACAATATTAAAGCCTAGTTTCAAAATCAAAATAAGATAGAGAAAGAGATATCTTAAGCATGCCTAGAATAAAATAGCTCCTACAACTCCTTGCTCCAAAGCTTAATAACTCAGACTGCTACCTTCTCTATGTTCATCTATCAATGACCAAGTGAATGCACCAAATGAAATACAATGATCTACAAATGAACTATAAATGAATAGTCTTCCCACTCCCCCTTGACAATTAAAAATGCATATTTAAATATAATTGCTCACAATACACTAACTCACAACCTCACATCTATCCTACACTAAAAAAGAAAATGAATGCACTAAAAAATGAACAACAAAGCTATGAGTAGTTGCATCCTTTTATAATGAAATGGAGAAGTGGTTGATCCCTTTAAGATAGTTATGCCTTTCTTATTTACTGCCACCTCTAAAAATTCTTTGCCAACTGTGGCACTAGCTATACAAAAATTAGTTAAAACATGACTCTCAAAACAACACAATCTCCTCCCAAGCTTCCTAGCGAAACCTTTTTTTGTTTGTTGGTAGGTTTAGTATAGTAGAGTAAGTCTTCCATATGGCACATATAAGTCCAAATCAAATGCAGCTTTTACCTCTCACTCTATTGCCCCTAGTCTTGGGCTTAAATAGTTATATCACATGCTTTTTACTTGGTCAAAGATTCCTTCTATATGTTGTGGGATATGTTTTGAAACTTTTTTTAAAATTGGCTTCTTATTGTGGCATTTTATCCTCCTATTCTTTTTTAAAGTATACACCTAATGTTGGAAGCTTTGACAGTTTTAAACAACCACAAATAATAGTTTCCACTCATGCCATTGCATGGTATATATATAACACCATAATATGTGGATATCTTTCCATTAAATATGGCTTCCATCACATATATTTATAATGTTAAGTATATGCATATATAATATAATACACTTTCTATTATAATATATATATATATATATATATATATATATATATATATCAATATACATATGTACATATATTTATATGTATATATATCAATCAATTAAATATACATATATTAATACATATATTATAGGCATGTGCAAGATCATGGGGTCCAAAAAATGGAAATGAGAAAAAAAAAGTGCTTTTACTTCACCAAAATAGTGAAAAAAAATGTTGAATTTTTGTATGGTTTGGGTAAATTATCCGTTTATAACAAATATTTGTTTCCTAAAATTAACTTTCATTAATTTATGAAACAAAACATATATCCATTTTGAAAAGACCAAAAGCACATTTTAGTAAAATGGGCATAGCTTTTGCATTATTGATCAAAATTTTGATTTTTTACAAGTGTTGGAAAGGTGATTTAGAGGTCTATGCAATGGATCAGATTACTTTGATAGATTGAGCAAAAAAAAAAAAATTATAATGATTTTAAGTTCCTCCTTAAGTTTTGAAATTTTAAGTCCTCATAATTCTTGCATACAAAGTCTTCTTTTCATGTTTTTTTTGCAATAATCATCCTAAATGACTTGAAACATTAAAGAAGAAATACATAATGAAAAAGTTATATTTTTTACTAAGGAGAGTAAAAAATTGCATAAATCATCATAGAAGGCCTCCTTTTTGTCTTTGATCCTATGCACACCTTTAACCAAGTTGAACTAGGAGAACATAAATACATACATACATACATACATACATACATATCCCTCTATCTATTTAGCTATCTCTCCCTCTCTCCCCCTCTTCTTCATTTACCCTCTCTGCCTGTCTCTCCACTTTTCCCTTGCTCTTCCTTTATCTATATCTCTCTTGTCTCTCTCTCCCTATCTACCTAGCTTTCTCCCTTTCTCTTCCCCTCTATCTTTCATAGATTATATATATATATATATATATATATATCCCTCTTTCTATCTATATCTCTCTATATCTCCCTCTATTTGTATCACTCCATATTTATATATCTCGCTACTTCTCTCTCTCTAGATCTCTCTCTATCTCTCTCTATATGTCTCTTGCTCCCTCTCCCTCTCCCTCCCTCTATCTATTTATATAATCTACATTTTCATAAATTTATCTCCATATCTCTCTCTCACTCATATATACACACATACCCTATTTATGCTTCCCTATATCTATCTCTTTGTCTATTTCCCTCTCTCCATCTCTCTCCCCTTATCTTTATTACTTGTCTCTATCACCTCCTTTCTCTCTCACTCTTTCCCCCTCTATATATATCTCTCTATCTCTCTCTTTATATATATCTATCTATCTATATCTCGTTATCTCCACCTCTCTCTCTTATTCATTCTCTCTCTCTCCCTATCTATCTATCTCCATATCCCTCTCTATCTCTCTATATCTCCCTCTATCATTATCTATCCCTATTTCCATCTCCCACTATATATTGATATATCTCTACCCCTCTTCTTCTCTCTCTACCTCTCAAATCTCTCATTTTCTCTACTTCCATCTCTCTATCTATACCCTCTCTATATATCTTCCACTCTCCCTCCCTCTATACCCCCTCTCTATCTTTCCCTATTTATCTCTCTTTTTCTCTACCTTTATCTCTCTATCTAGGGTGCTTAGAGAGATAGGTAGTGAGTGGGAGAGACTTAAGAGAGAGAGAGGGAGAGAGGGAGTGGGAGAAACTTGATATAGAGAGACCTAGGAGGGAGAGACTTTAGAGAAAGAGAGAGAATGGGAGGGACCTAAGAGAGAGAGAGGGGTAGGGAGAGAGAGAGAGAGACTTGAGAGAAAGAGAGAAAGAGAGAGATAGAGGGAGGGAGAGAGGGAAGGAGAGAGTGGGAGAGATATGGAGTGTTGAACCATTTATTTTTGGGTTCCTAAGACTTCTCTTTCACTCTTAGGGTTTTTCACCTAAAAGGAGAGAGATAGGAACTAAAAATGCTAATGGTTCACTCATATTAGGATGTATGCAATGTTGTATAATATAAATGAAGTTAACTAAATGAAATTGACTGATTAAAATGAATGAATATGAATGCAAAAGTGAGATTTAAGTTATGTTTGAAAACACATTGTGATATGCAAATAATGAAGTAAATGAAGAAAATATGCAGAATAGAAAGAAATGAGTTAAATAATAGTGCACCTAGGTGAAGTATAATTAATTTGGAATGTTTTGGATGCTGGTTGAATTCACTAAATTTTCATAGTGGGACTCATTCTCCCAAGGTGGCGAATCAGTCCTCTTAGTGAAAAACTGTCGGAAGCTGGTTTCTGACTGTTGGGATTTAGAATCTAACAAAATTCAAATTTTCAGTCCTAAGGTGGGACTCATTTGCCACTAGTGGTGAATCAGTCCTCTCCCAAATTTGTAAAAAATTAGGAGACAACTTTGCAACACTAGATTCAGAAATGTCTGCTTGTCAAGTTGTCAAAGTTAATTATGTAGGAAACAAACAAAAAACCTTCTCCAAGCTTGAAATACACTTGAGTTGACTTGAAGCACCTAGTTGACTTGTAAAAAAATCTTCAACACCTAAAATTTTTTGAAATATACACACAAAAGGCTGCAAAAAAATATGCAATAGGGGGAAAATGGTTCAAGGTTAGTGAATAGGGGTTTTCCTTGGTCAAACCCCACTTGTGGTAATCAAACCCTTAATAAAACAATGAGATGAAAGAGAATAATAAACTAAAAACATGCAAATGCTATCAACTTACCAAACCCTTGATGATGCAAGTCTGAAGTAGTGTCAATGGATGCTCCAAAGTGCTTGAATAGTGCTTGAATTGATGTTGTAAGATGCTTGAATGCTTGAATGAGGAGATGCAAAATGAGGTGAAAATCACTTATTTATACAATCTTGTGCCTTAGTTACCCATTCATACCTCATCACAGGCTGACATCAAGTGTTTTTGAATAAAATCCTAAAAGGAAATTTAAAATATTTTGAATTTGGGGCTGAGGGAGACTCATTCGCCACCCATGGTAAATGGGTCCCACCTAGGACATAAAAATATGTGTCAGAAAATATGTTGTATTTAATGTTGTTTGTTGGGTTTACATTAAAAAATACACTTAATTAAGGAATATAAGGACATAAAGGGACCAAATAAAGCATGAGAAAGGGATAAATAGTGAAAATATACCTAGAAAAGCATGAAAGCTTGTTACAAGACTTTACAACACTTCAAAATAGGACTTGTTTAGTGATGAAAAGGTGGTTTTTAGGTAAAATGTAATGGAGAGAGTCTAGAAGAATGTAGAAATGTCTTACAAAACTTCACAACACCTTCACAAGACATCGTTATTTGAATTTTAGTACCTAAATATGCATGTTCAAGCCATGTTACAACATAAAATTGGAGCAAAATAATCAAAGCACCATGAAACAAGACCTAAAAGGCCATGAAAATGACAAGGGGATATTTTTCTATGACAAGTGTGTGTGTGAGAGAGAGAGAGATGGAGAATGAGAGAGAGAGGGAGTGGGAGAGAGCTAAGAGAGAGACCTAAGAGGGGGAGAGAGAGTAGGAGAGACCTAAGAGAAAGAGACCTAAGAGAGAGATATTGAAGAGGGAGAGAGACTTAAAAGGGAGGGAGAGAGGGAGATGGAGAGAGAGAGAGGGATAGAGAGATGAGAGAGAGGGGGGAGAGAGACCTAAGAGGGAGATGGAGAGTGTATGTGTGTTAGAGAGACCTAAGAGAGAGAGATACTTAAGAGGGAGAGAGACTTCAAAGGGAGGGAGAGAGAGAGAGAGAGAGAGAGGGAGAGGAGATGGAAAGTGAGATGGAGATGGAGAGGGAGAGGGAGTCAGAGGGACCCAAGAGAGAGAGAGAAGGAAGGATGTATAGAGGTAGAGAGATAGGTCTAAAGCTCAAGGGGAGAGAGAGAGTGAGAAAGATACGTCTAAAGAGGGAAAAAGAGAGAAGGAAGGAGGGATGGATGGATAAGTAGATAGTTAAGTCTAGAGTTCAATAGATTTATAGGGAGAGGTCTAAAGAGGTAAAAGGGTATGTGTAGGATAATCATGGAAAAAATAGGCCCTTAAGTGGCAAAAAATTTAGAAAAATTAGAGTTAGGAAACTTAACATAAAAATTTGAATATGTTATCTCTAGTATTTCAAAAATATGTAAGAATAGAATCTATAGAAAATTGAATTTAGTTTCTAAAATACTAGGTTTATTTTTATTTTTTAAATCTATTTGGTAAAAATTTGAAATTTCAATGTAGTAGTACTTAAATTTAGGAAAATATAAGAAGTAGGTGTTTGTGTCACCCTAACCACAATAAAATGATAATATTTTTTTATAATATTTTATATATAAGTAGAGGACTCATGCCCCAATGTGATGCATATTTTTTGTAATTTTTTTCCAAGTAAATAATTAATTATGAATTTTTTATTACAATTTTTTTAAAATATAAAAACTCATAGGTCTGACCACCTTAACTTGGTCAAAAGTTCATTAAATTTGATTTTTCTTTTTTTAATCTTATAGTATGTGAAGCATAGAATGTGACACATGTTTCGGATTCAAGAAATGTGATACCGTTTGAAAGCTATAGATGTTTTTAATCAACCTCTCAATCATGACTTTAGTCGTAATTCAAATAGAAAATGAATAATAATTATTTATTAAATTCAAAGTAAAGCATAATTTATATTGGTTGAAAGCTGAGAATCTCCTTTAAAAACCTCTTTCATTTCATCAATTTTGGGTTAAAAAAAAGTTGTCAATGACATACCCTACAAATACCCATCATATTGCCACTTTTTGGCCCAACATGATCCTACACATACCCAAAAATAGAGGGAGGGAGAAACAAGTGGAGGGATAGGTCCAGAGCTTAAGGGGAGACATAGTGAAATATAAAGAGGTAAAGAAAGGGACAGAGAGATATGATGATTTATGAATATTTGTTCATCTCCTTACTACAAAAAAATAAATATTTTATTATTGATTAGTTTTTCTAATGTTTCAAGTATTTTGAGATGATATTTACAAAAAAAAAATGAAAAAAAAAAGACTTTGTATGTGAAAGTAGTGAGCGTTTGATGTTTCAAAAATGAAATATGAAGTTCAAATGATTATAATTATTTTTTGTATATAATATAGAAACACTGCCTATTTCATTGCATAGAGCTCTCAATCACCTTTCCAACACCTATAAAAAATCAAAATTTTGATAAGAAACACAAAAGTTATGCCCATTTTACTAAAGAGGGTTTTTAGGTCTTCAAAACAAATATATGTTTTGAAGACCCAAGAACGGGTGCCTATTTTCTAAAATAGATATCCGTTTTGTCTAACAAAATTTGTAGCCTTGAGATTTCCCTCGGGTTTTCCTTAGTTTTTGGCTTGGGATTTCCTAACCTAGAAAACCAACACAAAAAATGTGCTTACAAAATTTGCTTAGTTTTTTGAAGTTCGCCTTTGTGGTTGATGACTATTTTTTTATTCATATTTCATGAAATGAAAAGGGTTTATAGAAAAAATTGTTAGCTTTCCACCAATATAAGATATTCCTTATTTTGAATTTAATAAATAATTATTATTGATTTTCTACATGCATTACAACTAAAGTCTTTATTGATAGGCTGATTGAAAAACTTCTATAACTTTCAAACTATTTCACATTTTTTGTTCATCTAAAAGATTTGTCACATTCTATGCTTTATGTACTATAGGATAAAAAAAATTGAATTTCATAAAATTTCACCAAGTTATGGTGGTCAAACAAACATGTTTTAATAATTTTGAAATGTTCTAATAAAAAATTATAACTAATTATTTACATGTAAAAAAATTTTAAAAAAAATCCAACACATCCAGGCATGTATCCTCTACATATATTGAAAGTTTCAAAAAAATAAATTTATTTTTCTCGTACTTTGGGTGTTCAAACATACACCTGCTTCTTATCTTTTTCATGAAAATTTAGTACCACTGCATTGAAATTTCAAATTTTCGCAAAGTAGATTTTCTTTTTTTCCAAAAAAGGGCTAGTATTCTAGAAACTACATTCAATTTGCTACAAGTTTTGTTCTTACAAATTTTTCAAATTATGTTAATAACCTATTCCAATTTTTATGTCAGGTTGCCTAATTCTATTTTTTTGAATTTTCATTGCCACTTAAGGGCCTAGTTTGGATCCCCGTGATCCTACACATAGCCATATTAGTCATTTAATTAAATATGTCTATATATACTATCATTAAAACATAGTATATATATATATATATACATAAGTGAATGCTCACATATTTATTATGTTTCTACATATGGGTATACATAGGCATTACTATCTATGTATGCTCATACCTACATACATACATATGTATGTGTCGCCTTATATAAATATATATATATGTGTGTGTGTGTGTGTATAGGTATAAGCATTTATATATAAAATAAAATACACAATATACATCTCATGCTTATCACAAGGTTTTTAACACTGTAACTTAGATTTACTAAACAGTCATGGAAGGTGAAAGACAACCAACCCTAACTTTCAAATCAATCAAAAAGCTATCAACTTGGTTTAACACTATCAACATAGAACTTAAACTGACTCAACAAGGTTCCTCTAGCTTATGTTAGTGTGTGTTCCTCTACTCAGGATGGTATACCAATGGTTCCCATACCAACTTCCTCTCATGGGTGATACTATCCCTCTCCCCAATGGTGCCTGAGGAACTTAATGATGGCCTAAGTCTTCCCTTGGCCCCTAGCCAACTGTCTTGGTTGGAAAAGGGATCTATGAATTTCGGTAATGACAGTCTAAATCTTCTCTTAGCGCCTAGCTAATCGTCTTAGCTGGGAGAGGGAGTTATGAATGTGGGTAGTGATGGTCTAAGTCTTCCCTCAATCCTTAGCCAACCATCTTGGTTGGAAGAGGGAGAAATGTAACTAGGTATTGGCTTGCATTAGGAAGAAAAGCAGGGAACTTTTTCATTTCCATCTCCATCTGCCACATTTCCCATTCCACAAATGTTAAATTACTATTTATATTTCAGGAAGGAAACTCAAGGTATTAGCAAGGAAGAGGAGGACAACATTGACAACCAAGTGATTCAAATAATCGAATCCCAATCTATTTTTACAATCATTAAATTTGTGAAGGAAAGAGAGTAGCTCAAACAATTATAAAAGAAGGAAAGAGAGAGAAAGAGAGTTCAAAAGAAACAAGATAGAAAGGAAAGAGAAATTGAGGTGGCCCATAGGGCATTACAATGAGAAAGATAAGCAATCCTATGAACTCGTTACTAGAGAACCATGCCTTGTTTTGGGAAATTTAACATATACATTGACCTCTTTGTTTGCTATTGGTGATGTCACTTCGAGTCTTAGCCCACATGTAAGATACACTCGAGTTTGTGTTGGAAATAATTGTTCATCACCTGCATATAAGTTGAAGTCAATTTATAGATACAAATCCAAATCTTGTAACAATAACTCAAAACACAATAGTAGGAGACGAGAACACATCTCCAAAATATTTTCTTGGCATGTTTGATTGAGGTTGGGAGGGACCATCCCTACAACTCCATCAATTATTGGCTACTTTTTTTATGTACATTTCAGACTACAAGATAATGTTCAATTGTTGGATGTTTACTTTTGTTGTTGGGGGATATAATATCTTGTTATTAATTAAAAATATTGCTCACCACATCACCTTACCACTTGTGCATCTTCCAATTTTAGTTTTTTAAATCTCCTCCACCTCACCACATGTCATGCATTGATTGGTCCACAGTGTTCCTGACAAGTCCATTTTGGGGTCCACTCAATAGTGGAGTGAGTCCACCTCTAGAGGCAACATGAAAAAAACCATGTGTTGGGTCAGACGAACATGTGTTGTGTGAACACTTCGCCACTCCAAATGTCCAATTGAGAGCATTAATTGTGTGTTTCCTCCTTCATTACCTCCATTGGAAAACTTTCTTTACGCATTCCTCCTTAATTACTCGGCTTGACAAGCACATAATTTGGAGATCAAGGTTCATTAAATGCTCCAAATTCTCACACATCCCACTCATTGTTATTCCTTTCCTTTGTGTTTGTTTTGAAGTCTATGTGGAGTTAGGTACCTATACATGTTTGGCTCTACATTGGAAAGGGTTCATTTCATGAAAAAAAATTAGTGTTAAACCATGTTGCATATACCATCAATTTGAAAAGTATAATGAAACAAAGTTTAACACAAAAATGATTTTGCAAAAAAATAGGTCTCTTCAATGCTAGAACCTCAAACGATACTACAATTTTTTGTCCTATATTATGTAAATGTTGTTGCCAGCATTATGCACATTCCTATATGATGTATTTTTTATTAAATGGATATGTTTATTGGTTTCCTCAAATGCTTATTTAAGCGTACTTAGCTATATGTTGTACATGTTGGTAGTGTAGTGTAATTGCTTGTAAATGTAAGTTTGCTTAATTAGAGTGAAACTTTGTTTATGGTGATTGCTTGATTGGGATGAAATGTACAACACATTTCACATAACAATTACATCTATACAAAAAATTATGCATTAACAACCACAAACAATATCACTTAAATCCACATAAAGGCATGTACACAACACTAGCAACATTGTTTACATGATATATAATGTATTAACAACAACCTCTTACATATAATATAATGGATTTGGTGATGGGATAGTCTTGGTTCTTAGTTGTTCTCATGGTATTGGATCTCTAAAAATATTGATGGTGGTATAATGCATTAGGTGATATGTAAGGGGAATGTGGGTTATACTATTTTTATATTTTGGTTGCATGTTTTCATGATACAGGCCATTCAAAAGCAACTTGGATTGTTGTTTGTTGTATCAAATGGCTTTGAATATTCTTTGACATGTAAGATTGCGAATAATTATTTGTGTTCAAGGAAAATATAAACCAATTATAAAACACTTCATTTAATCAAGAGAAACTTTAATTGTATGTTGGTGGCAACAAGTCATAAAGTGAGATAAATTTATTTGATCATGTCTAAAATCAATTAAATCATATTGAAACAAACCCCCAAACCCAAAGGTGAAAATAAATGTAAAGCATTAGGGTTTGGGGACTAGGAGTACCTCTTAATAAGTACCTCAATTATAGAGAGCAAGTTGTACATTTTATTTTAGAACAATTGTTCGACTTATTAGTGTTTATGTGAGTATTTAAGAAATTATTTTATAATCGATTATGTCATACCTAACCTATTGTGTTTATGTATGAAATGTTCTCCTATATTATGTCATGGTGTGATGTTTATATGTTACTGATAAATCTTTTATTAAAGTTTACCAAAATTCTCATATTTAAAACTTAATGTGTGTGTGTGAATTGTGATGTAATCTTTTTTGCTAAGGTTTGCAGTGGACATTGAAAGAATTTTATCTTAAATAGTCACATGAAATGCCTATTGTTACATGTTTGAGTTTGGAAACAAGTTGAGCAATAAAATTAAATGTCTATCAAGATCACATAAAAGGAAATTTCTAAACATTAATTTGTACATATTTATCATTGTCATTCCTTTCCTTTTTGTTTATTCTAGAGTCTATGTGGAGTTAGGAACCCATACATGTTCAGCTCTACATTAGAGAGGCTTCATTTCACCAAATAATTTTTAGTATTAAACCATGTTACATATATCATCAATTTGAAAAGTATAATGAAAAAAAGTTTAACACAAAAATGTTTTTCGCGAAAAATAGGTCTCTTCAACACTAGAATCTCAAATGATACTACTATTTTTTGTCTTATATTATGTAAATGTTGTTTCCAATGTCATACACATTCCTAGATATGATGTCTTTGTTGTTAAATGGATATGTTTATTGGTTTCCTAAAATGCTATCCCCTATTATTTTGTTATTCATTGCACAATAATTTGCTCTCCAATTTATTTTTCATATTGATTGTTACTATCAAATATGGAAAGGTTTTGACTAGTTTTCATTTGGAGGGTTTCCTACCATGCACTTATATTCATGTGTTCTTAATTACACAATCATTCATTGTGAAGATCTGTATTTCACAAATTTTTGGTGCACATATGTATATCTATATGTACATGTGTGTGTGTGTGTGTATGTTTGTATGTATGTGCATACATATGTACATAATAAATTTGCACAAATGTTCACTCTACAATTTACTTTATATTTTTTTTTGATAAGTTACAAAATATGAAAAGGGTTTGAGTGGTTGATATTCTGCCATGCACTTCTATTATTTTGTTCTTCACTACACAAATTATTCATCGTGTAGATCTGTATTTCACAAATATTTAGTACACACACACACACATATATATATTACAATATATTGTAATATATATATAATATTGCAATATATATATATAATATATATATATTGTAATACATATATATATATATTGTAATATATATATATATATATATATAGTTAGATTTATAAGAATAGATAGAAATATAGATAGGTAGTTTGATAAATAGATAGATTCAAAGATAGATAGATACATAGATAGATAAATTTGTATATAACTATGTGACTTGAAAATTGAATGAAGATATATTTTGGTTAACCAGTAGACGAAAGAAAAATAAGAAATTA
The DNA here is from genome assembly GCA_007258455.2 of Sequoia sempervirens. Taxonomy (NCBI): domain Eukaryota; kingdom Viridiplantae; phylum Streptophyta; class Pinopsida; order Cupressales; family Cupressaceae; genus Sequoia; species Sequoia sempervirens. The sequence continues at coordinate 26,429 of VDFB02018424.1, forward strand.
AACCCATTAAATTCAAAGTGATGTTTGAACATAACCATATTTTCCTTGAAAAAGTGATTGTGTTTAAGAACTCAAAACTTGGAAGTGTTTAGATGTCATATACTTCATTGAGCACATTGTGGATGCACTAAGAAAGCAAGAGAACCTTCAAACTATGGAAAACCACAAAAACACTATAAATATTCTATTTGAAATTATTGACAAAAAAACATAACCTTCAACTTATAGAAAACAACACACCATTACAAATCAAATAAATAGTATGAAAAAATAAGTGACAACTGATAAGAGAAAATGGTATAGCCTTAGTGAGGTTAAAAACCTCACATCTATAGTACGAATTTGGTCGATGATGTGGCTTGTTGTAGTCACCTATATGTTGACTTTCTCCAACTCAATCCTACAAGAAAAAATGAAATGAGGCATTAATCAAAGACATGTATAACAATGATTAGCTTAATACATAAATAATAGTAAATAAAGTGTATACCTTTCAATTGTAAGTCACCATCGGCAAGCCGTAGAAGGAAGAATGGGCTGAGCCAACCCAATGTAAACAATATTAGGTTGAAACCCCAGATATCCAATTGTACAATAGTAGAAACAAATCGTAGAGTTAATGTTTGTGTAAAATTGGCCCATCAGGAACACCATGGACCAATCAATGCATGATAGGTGGTGGGGTGGTGAAACTTAAATTTTTTTAAAAAAATTAGCAGATGCACAAGTGGCAAGTAGGCAATTTTTTTAGGTTTTTCATCCACTTGGCACTCCATGTGGACCTCCAAACATAGGGTGTATAGGAGCACCTTAATATCTATTTTTAAAGCAATTTTTTATCCATAAAGTAAACAAAAACAATTGAATCACTATACCAATATAAAGTGTTTTATAATTGATTTATGTTTGTCCCAAACACAAATAATTATTTGTAGTCTTGCATGCCATAGAATATTCAAAGCCCATATGACACCACCAACATATAATCCAAATTTCTTTTTAATGGCTTATAACATAAAAACATGCTTGCAACCAAAATATAAAATTAGTATAACCTACACTCCCCTTAGATAAAAATGGAAAACCCAATGTAAACAGTGTCAGGTTGAAACCTCAAATATTGAGTCACAATTTTGTGAACATTTGCATATCATACAATAAGATTGGCATTCACATGCATAAAGAACTAATAGTAGTAGAATACCTATAACTTTATAGTGTGATGTTGTTGTTGCTTTCACTCTTTCTTCCATTGCCTTTAGGAAAATGTAGATATGAATATGGAAGTGAGATGTGGTAAATGGAAATTAGCAAAGATTGAGTAATGAATTTTTGAATTTGTAAATCTCTTTATATGTTCAATGCCGGTTTGGTATGAAGTCTTTAACTTCTATCCTTCTTTTTCAAATTTGAAAACTTGTTTCTATGCCTTCAATTGTAGAGTTTGTATGTATTTATGGCATGCAATCCTTGTTTTCTTCTCACACGATTTTGGTGGCCTTAACACATTGTATTTTGGTGGTTGTAGGTGGCAAAAGAGGAGAAGGCAACAATAGTTGTGTGTTGGAATTTGATTAATGAGACACATTTGAATGATTCATTTTCCTTGACTATTGTGTTGTTGGGAAAGTGAGACACATTTGAATAGTTGATTTTCCTTGACTGGTGGTAAGCAATAAGAATTGAAGTCATGCCATGTACATATGTTCGCATATATAGAAGAAAGAGCAAAAACAAAAAAGATATATATAAGTGTATGTATATATATCTACATATACATACATTACATGTAAACATATCTATATATATACATTACTTACACACACACACACATATATGTATGTATATATGTGTGTGTGTAGATATATATATATAGGGAGAGAGAGAGAGAGAGAGAATATATCTATATCTGTATATATATACACACATATATGTGTGTGTGTGTACATGTATTTTTACATATATCTACACACACATATATCTCTACATATTTGTGTATATATACATATAAGAAAATATACATATGTATGTATGAATGTATGTATGTATAAGAATATATATGTACACATGTGTATACATACATGCATACATACATGCATACATACATACATAGATACATACATACATATACATATACATATACATATATAGATTTTCATATTTTGAAATAACAATGATGTTTATGCACTGATGAACACACAAATAGAAGTGCATGACAAACAACCCTTTAAATGAAAACTAGTCAAACCCTTTCCATATTTCGTAGTAACAATGAAATATAAAAATAAAATTGCAGAGTGAATTATTGTGAAATGAAGAACAAAATAATACAATTGCATGGTAGGATATATTAGAAATGAAAACCAATGAAACCATTTTCATATTTCGGAATAACAAACAAATAGTAAAAATAAATTGCAAAGTTAATGTTTGTGCACTGAAAAACACACAAATAGAAGTGCATGACATATAACCCTTGAAATGAGAACCAATAGAACCCTTTCCATACATCATGGTAACAGTCAAATATAAATGACAAAGTAGTGAAACTCTTATCATAATGCAATTCAATTAGCCGCTTGGCAAAATATTGTCAAAATGATAAGTGGAACCCTTTTCATATTTTGTAGTAGCAAGCAAATATTAAAAGCAAAATGCAAAATAAACTTCATGCAATGAAGAACAAAAGAGTACAAGTGCATGGAGGACTTTAAATGAAATGAAAACTAGTGTAACCCTTCCCATATTTCGTATAGCAATCAAACATAAAGAGAAATCTGCAAAGTGAAAGTTTGTGAAATGAAGAACATAATGATATAAGTGCATGGTAGAATACCGTTGAAATGAAAGACAATGGTACATACTTGAAACCTCACTTGAAAGAGAAAGGGAGCTTTTGAGAGTGTAGAGCCGAACAATGAATCGTGGAGAGTCGAACATGTATGGGTGCCTAACCAAATGAAGACTCCAAAATAAACACAAACAAAAGGAATGACAATGAGTAGGATATGCAAGAATTTAGAGTATTGAATGAACCTTGATCTCTAAATTACATGCTTGTTAGGCCGAGTAATTGTGGAGGGACGTGTAAGGCAAGTTGCCTAGTGGATGTAATGAAGGGGGTGATGCTTGATTAATGCTCTCAACTGGACATTTGGGGTGGCAAAGTGTTCGCATGGCATGCATCCGTTCAATCCAATGCATGGTTTTTCTTGTGTTGCCTCTGGAGGTGGACCCACTCCACTATCAGGCGGACCCCAAAATGGGCTCGTGAGGAGCACTGTGGACCAATCGTTGCGCGACAGGTAGCAAGGTGGTAAAAATTTTAAGAAACAAAATTGACAAATGCACAAGTGGTATGGTGACATGACTAGCATTTTTTTTTAGGTATTTGGTCCACGTAGCACCCCATGCAGACCTCCAAACGTAGGGTGCGCTTCTATAGACTTCTCTCCCCTAATGCTTCAATCTATTCACACTAAATGAAAAGTAGCGCTAAAAATATATGAGTTTTAGGGCTACTAAGTCTTAACCTTGAGATAGGCCTATTTCACTTTTATTAATCATTTTGAGGTAATACATTAACATTTACCCACCTATGGTCTAAATTCATCTCATAGCTTTTGCATAAAGCTATTTACTAGTAGTTGCACAATATTCAATGAGCAACGAAATAACCGATAGGCACAGACCGATTTTTACACTAGCTAAAGCGAGTCAAGGAGGAAAGTCTTAGTCGTTGCTAAAGAGGTTGCATAGGTTTTATGTACTAAAAGTCATGTAAATAATTCAAGCTATCTATTTTGTCAGGGCCGCGAGGTGGTGCATATAGTTGAAAGGAAGACGTTGGCGTAGCTTCATCATATTTAATTTGTCCTATACTATCCCAGTCAGTAGTCAAAAGGGTCTCTACCAGCTTATCACCTGTAGGTTGTCAAATAAATTGAATAGTTGGTAATTCATTCATCTCCCCACCGTTTGTTTTTATTTATTTATTTTTATAGTATATATAAATTATTTTGTTGTTAAATAGTTATTTTATTTATTATACAAATTTTATTTTTATTAAAAAATTGTTGTATTATTTTATTTATTATATAAAATTTATTTTTATTAAAAAATTATTAAATTATTTTATTTAAAAAATATTTTAATTATATATTATGTGTATATAAAATAACGACACCAGCTCCGTTTTTGCAGGCAAAGGCTATCCAGCCCCCAAAATGGCATGGGGCATGGATATCCACATGATACCCATCATGTAACTTATAGTACTGCGGACAAATAATATAACTCATTTCATACAACGGGAAATTAATGTTAGGAAAATTTTAGTAGTAGGTAATGTATGCAGGCTTCAGTTAATTTATTTTACCTAATTTAATAATTTATTTGAAACTATTTAAATAATTTATTTAAATTTATTTATATAATTCATTTAAACATATTTAATTAATTTATTTAAACTTTTTCATTTAATTAATAATTTTTAAAAATGGTATAAATTCATTTTTTATTAAAAAAATTAATTTATTTAAGTGTTTATGCTCTTTATTTGTATTTTTATTAATAGCTTGTGAAATGAATTTTATATCATTTTTAAAAATCTATTAACTAAATGAAGAAGTTTAAATAAATTAATTAAATAAGTTTAAAAAAAATTATATAAATACATTCAAATAAATTATTTAAATAAAATCAAATAAATTATTTATATAGATTTAAATAAATTATTAAAAAATTAATTAAATAAGTTTAAATAAATTATATAAATACATTCAAATAAATTATTTAAATAAAATCAAATAAATTATTTATATAGATTAAATAATTTATTTAAACTTTTTCATTTAATTAATAATTTTTAAAAATGGTATAAATTCATTTTTTATAAAAAAAAATTAATTTATTTAAGTGTTTACGCTCTTTATTTGTATTTTTATTAATAGTTTGGGAAATGAATTTTATATCATTTAAAAAAATCTATTAACTGAATGAAGAAGTTTAAATAAATTAATTAAATAAATTTAAATAAGTTATATAAATACATTCAAATAAATTATTTAAATAAAATCAAATAAATTATTTATATAGATTCAAATAAATTATTAAAAAATTAATTAAATAAGTTTAAATAAATTATATAAATACATTCAAATAAATTATTTAAATAAAATCAAATAAATTATTTATATAGATTAAATAATTTATTTAAATTTATTTATATAATTCATTTAAACATATTTAATTTATTTATTTAAACTTTTTCATTTAATTAATAATTTTTAAAAATGGTATAAATTCATTTTTTATAAAAAAAATTAATTTATTTAAGTGTTTACGCTCTTTATTTGTATTTTTATTAATAGTTGGGAAAATGAATTTTATATCATTTAAAAAAATCTATTAACTGAATGAAGAAGTTTAAATTAATTAATTAAATAAATTTAAATAAATTATATAAATACATTCAAATAAATTATTTAAATAAAATCAAATAAATTATTTATATAGATTCAAATAAATTATTAAATTAGATAAAATAAATTAACTGAAGCCTATCTACTCAAATTTTCCTGACATTAATTTCCCAGAGTTATATTATTTGCCCGCATTACTGTCAGTTACATCGATGGGTATGATGTGCATATCCATGCCCCATGCCGTTTTGGGGGCTGCAGTTTTCCTTTTCTTTGGGAGAAGCCGAACGGAGAAGGCCTACTAAAATGGGTATTGCAGAGCCCTGGCTGATTGCAATGAGACCATGTCTTTGCCCGCCTAAAACGGCGAGCACCGCTAAAGCGTCGCCTGACAGCCCCGACCGTTCTTGTTCGTCGTCACCCAAAAGTTTCACGAGGAAGGGCACCGCGCCTGCCTCCACCACTCTGATGGCGTTTGTCTTTGAAAATGGCTAAATTGAAGAGCGCCGAGACGGCGTCTCGTTTGCCCCGTGGGGTTCCGGTGCGTAGCAGGTCCACCAATGCCGGAATGGCGTCTGGTTCTAGCCTATGATTTTCTCGTGATCGTTGACGGTGGAGAGCTGAGGATCGTCGCCGCTGCGTTTTCATTGGCTTCCACGCTGCGCCCAACTTTGAGGACATTGATTATCGAATCAATGGAGTCCGTGGCCTCCAAGATGACTTTCTTGTTGTTGGGGAAAATGGAGAGATTCAACAGTGCCGTCACGACGTTTTCCTGAGTTCTGGCATCAGACGAGGAGAGAAGCGATATCAGCAACGGAATCGCCCCGGCCTCTGCGATGCAGGCACGGTTGTCCATCTCGCACTTTGCAAGAAGGCGAAGTTCGTAGGCGACCTGCCTTTTCACCTCTGGTGTGCCGCTGCAGAGCTTCTCCACCAGAAAAGCAGCGGTCAATTTGGTGGCCTCGAGTGCCGCTTTGGTGGTGGCCACGATTTCTAACGGAGCGTTACGGTTACTCTTTTCTGGCTTGTCGAAGGGGACGCCATGACTTTCGCACCAGTGTTGTACCAGGTTTCGCAAAGCGTAGTTTGGAATGAGATTGTTGTGTACCAGAACCTGCCCGCTCTTGGGACAGGTGGAATGCCCTTCGTCGATCCAGCGGGTTATGGAAAAGCTATCGTATGTCTAGCCAGTTGAGACGATCATCGGATCACGCATCAGGTCCAAAGATATCGGGCACCAAAAATCGTCAGGAATGGCATATCCCTCTTCGCCATTTTCAGGCTTTGAATTTGAACCAGTGGTAGTGTTTTAGCGGTTTCTGATTCCATGTCGGTGACGCCAAACAAGACGCGTTTGCAGTAGCGGATGAGGCTTATCAGACTGTAGATCAAAGGAAACTGGACCGTCAACGTGTTGAAGTAAATACGTGAGGGTTCCCAGTGGGGTCTCCGGCATCAGACTGGAGGAGATCCCGGTGGAGTTCCCCACGTATAATAGCCAATCGGCTAAAAATGGGTTTCTGCAAAAGTTCCTGTCATGCCCCATGTGATTTTGTACGTGTGAACATGTGAAATGTCAGACATTACGTAGAGAAACACGGCTCCTCGCGGGTCCCATCTTCCACCGTTTCGGTGTGGATGAGGATAAGACTGGAGGTAGATTCAAAGCTTCTTTTCTTGACTGATGGGCTTCCAGGGTACTTTTGAGCATGTGAAATGATCATTGCATAGGTTGCTTAGCTTCTTTTTTTCTAATCTCAGTTTCTCTCTGAGATTTTCTTTTGCAGTTTTATGAAACGTCGTCGAAGGATCCTTCTACAGCTTAAGCTGATTCAATATTGAAGTTACTGCAATATGTTTAGGGACCATGGGATTGTTTTGTCCAATACAAATTTGGGGGAAGAACGATGGTGCGTTTTCAAGTCCTTTGGCGAGGTATGTTATGAATCTTTATTTGCTCCAAATTTGCTTCCCTCATTTACCATTTTATCAATGCCAGTTAAAAACTGTAATTCTGTACCATATATGCTTTTGGCAATAGTTGTATTGAGGGAAACCATAATGTTTTCAGGAGTTGAAAGTTTTTTTTGTTTTTTTTTTCTGTGTTCCTGTACCTATTTTAGGATTGTATATTGGAGATGATTAGGAAGAATGCAATTGAGAAAAAAATTATCATGCTAATTACAGTTGGCCAAAATCATATCTAAAAAGATTTTCATAGGCTGTGAATACGTTAAGTCCTCCTCCACAATAACATACACACATATATAGATTTTCTGATAAACTTAAAATGTAATTGATTTTAATAATTGAGTTTCAAATGGACTTGTGAGTTAGTTGAAGGGGTGGAGTTTGGGGAGGTACCAGTACCATATAATCTTGGTTCAAACTTTATGAAATTGATCGTAATTTCCTTTCTTCAACAACATTCACAATATTCATTTAAACTGCTGTAATAATAAGAAAACATATTAAATATGTTCAAGTCTAAGATAATAGAATAAATGATTTTTTAATGAATAATGTTTTTATATGCTATATTTGAATATAATAATATTAAGTGAAGTATTCAAATTTATTAAAGAATTGTTAGAAAACTACTTTCCATAAAAAATAATTAGGTAGTCAATCTAGTGATTCTATGTGAGCAAGAAATAAAGAGGCTATCAAACACGGAAGGAAAGTCATTTCAAATGAGAAAACTTGCTAAGGAAAAACTTGGCTCATCATGTTTCTAATTCTTAGATAAATTTAATCTCACACTTCTAGACTCACTTGAACTATAGAATATCAATCATACATGTATATTACAATCCCCCAACAACCTTAAACTTAAGACCTAGTAAATTTATCACACTTGAGGGAATTCAAGAAACCAAAGGCCCAACCCATAAGGAATCAAATTTTTCATGTTTTCCTTTATCCTCAAACTTGGAGTTCTACATGAAGATGAAGCCCCCAACCTGGGACTCCCTTTAGATAGCCTTTTCATCAAAAATCTATATTTTTTTCTTAGTAGTTTCCTCTCATGGGCAGCCCTCCTAGCTTCTTCTATCTTGGTTAGATCATGCACTCTTTGGGACATGGTATCCTCTTCTTCACCTTTATGTTTATGATGGTAATTCAAGGTTGGCTTCCATGCTATATACCAACTTAGATAGATTCCTACCAATAACCTTCTTATTAGTTATTCTATTTTCCCAAACGACAAATTTTAGTTTACCATCCCACCTTTTCTTGTTTGCATCCATATTATTTTTTATGATGTTCGTGATACATTTTTTGCTAGACTTATCTTTCCCATCTCCTTGTGGATGTTAAGGGGATGAATGTGTCAGAACTATCCCATTATGAGAACACTCATCAAGGATGTCATAGGACCTGAAACACAATGCATTATCAACAACTATCCATAATGACGCAACAAACCTTGTGATGATGTTATTCAATAAGAATTCAATCACTACCTTAGATGTAGCATTTCTCACGGGGATTACCTCCACCCATTTGGTGAAGTAATCAATTGTCACACACACACACACACACACACACACACACCCAACTATTGAAATGGAGCCTCAACTGAAATGGTTGTGAGGGGAGTGTACCTATAAAATTCATCTTGCAAATAGTCTTGGCCACATCCTTGAACAATATGGGACACCAATTTCCTACTCTCATAATCTAATGATAAATAGTCTTCAACATGAATGAATCCTTGGTGGTAGTTGTTAATGACCTTTTCTTATTGCTCTTCATCAAAACATTTAAGGAGTACATCATCAAGGTTTTATCGCATTAATTGGCCTTGGAGCAATCATCACATTGTTTGACAAACTTGGCCACATCCTTGAACAACATGGGACACCAATTTCCTACTCTCATAATCTAATGAAAAATAGTCTTCAACATGAATGAATCCTTGGTGGTAGTTGTTAATGACCTTTTCTTATTGCTCCTCATCTAAACATTTAAGGAGTACATCCTCAAGGTTTTGTCACATTAATTGGCCTTGGAGTAATACATATATCTGAGCTACAAGTTAAATGTCCTCTTTTATTGATCATCTAACTCTACAAGACAACTCAAAAATTTTAAATAAAACACAATGTCCTTATAACAAGGATAATCCCTCAAATGATGAGGAAGAGATGGATCAAAGCTCACATAACACACTTTAGTTGCATCCAAGTTTCTATCAACAATTAACAAGGCAAGACCTTGAATATTAGATAATATTTCGAGTTATATTATAGCAAGATAAGAAGAAAATAGAAGGCTATATAGGGGGAGAGATTTAGTAGTGGAGTTCAAATTTTCGCTCTTTAAGTTTCTAAATAATGCCATTTTTAATGAAAATCTCATCACACTTTGTAGCAGAGTTAAGATCTTAAAGTTATTGCTTGGAGTTTTAGGTATCAATAATGTGGTCATATAAGCTACATCTTTATTGAGTCGTTTGAAAACACCTAAAACAAGGTAGATTGAAATGAGTGTATCAAGACATGTATTATCAATCACCATATGATTAGTTGTATTACTCATCAAACTTTTTTAAGGTGACTTAAAAGGGATTAAAATTATTGCTTGGGGAAATATCGTGGAAATGTATCCCAGGTGGAACGCATGTTGTTCATAGTCTAGTTGTTGTAGTGTGGCGTGACAACTGACCACCGCATCTTCCTTAGCCGTTACATGAATGATTTATGCATGTTTTATGGTCTTTTTGTTTTTGTTTTGAGTTCTTGAATAAAACAGACAATGCTTTGAGACACACTTAAAGAATGCAACTTTATTAGTCCCAGCCTATAAGTGGATACTAATGCTTTCATTTGGACAAATTGCTATTAGTTGGGCTTTTTGAATCATGCTAACAGTAAAAAATGGAGGACAATTTGAATGTTTCAAATATTTTTGAATATTTTATATAATTTTTAGTTTAATTTATTGGTAGAGACCATTTTTTCTTCCCATTAGACTTTTGGTTTATGAAAGTGTTAATAATAGAATCTTTTTTAAAAACCAATCACACAACATTAAAGGCAAGAAAGAGTGCAGCTTCTAAAGATTGTTCAATTTCAACTTTTCTCCTTAAAATGAGGCCCTGTTTTTTTATTGGCTCTCTAATGTCTCTCTTTTATGTTGTTTTTTAAACACCTACCAAGCAGGCGTGCTGGAGTGCAATTACAAGTGTCTTACATGTCCACTAAAACAATGTTTGTTGAATGCCACTTGTTTATCTTCTTGCCACTACGTATGCATGTCCTTTTGATTATGCTATGTCAATTGACAAAGATGGACCTATTGCCTCTTGCAACAATGCAGATAGAAGCAGAGCATCACTAAGAGTTTGTCATTTGGGTTTCTTTTTCATTTAGTGGGTAATCAAAAGGAACTGATCTGCTCGAGTTATTCCCATAAAGAACTTGGGGATACTAGTGCTTCATTTATTTTTCTTACAGAGTTCAAGCTAATTAGTAAAGTTGTAATGATTGAAACCTTCGACATAGTTGGAGGTAGGGATGACGAGTAATGAAGAATCATACATTATGCACAAGAGGCACAAGGGGCTACAGAGAGAGGCATGCTTGGTCCTTTTGGGCTAGTAACAAACAAACAACTTGTTATTTACATTGTTGAAGTCTCAGATGGGTAGCCCAAGACATCTTTCTGCTATGGAATTTTGCCACCATGATGCCTACTCGTACCAAAATAGGGGCTCTGGAATAGGTATCCAGGAATTCAGGTTATAAGGCTTTCCTTTACTTTTATTTGAGTGTCGTATAGGTTGTGTGGGTTGTTTTCTTTATGTTTTATTTTTGATTTAGGGATATAGATATATTTTGAACTTTGGGTATTAGATTGAGATATTAGGATTTGGGTTTAGAATTTCAAAATTATATTTTTATGGGGGATGCAATTTTTTGGATTTAGGGACCTAGATGGAGTTAAACTTAGGATCGTGGTATTTGGATTTAGAATTTTGAGATTGGATTTTAGATGGGGAATACATATTGTATATTGGGATATAGGCATTATATTTGGATAATTCAATCGATGTGTAGGATTTTTGCATTTGAAGATAGGATGAGATTTTTGAGATGTAGATTTGGGTATTCAACCTTGACTCATTGCTTCTCTTTTCTTGTGAATCTAAATTAATTTCTTTCTTTCTTTTTATCTATGGATTGATATTTCTATTTGGATACGTTTTTAGTTTTTACATGCTTTTGATTTGATATTTTACTGAAGAAGCAGTAACTATATTTAATATAAATAAAGTAGCTGATTGAGGAGACTTGATTAAAATTGATGTTTACAGTCAGGTCTACTTGGAAAGGTTGCTCCCTACATGTTATGTGGTAGCAATGTTGAAAGGTTGAGCTAGGGTATTCACCAATCATTGCTTGCCATATGCTAGCCTTCATCTCCTCGATAATTTTCTCCCATTGAATTGAGACTAACACATAGAAGGAAAGAAAACAAACCCATGCAATCTATATGACACTCAAATAAAAGTAAATAAAAACTTTACAATTTGAATACTTTATATAACACATATGCACAAGCCCTATAACAACAATTAAACCCCAACACAACCACTAATCCGTTTCCCCTATATAGATCCAATTGCTAATCATAATCTCCCAAAATCAAACCCTACACAACTATTCACCCCTCTCCCCTATATAGGTCCAAACGCTAGTCATAATCTCCCTCTGTAGGACTATTTCACTTTTATTCATCATTTTGAGGTGACACATTAACATTTACCCGCCTACAGTCAAAATTCATCTCATAGCTCATGCATAAAATTATTCAAAATGGGTGTCTACTTGGTATGCACTCACACACCTTCTTGTCATGCCCCATGTGATTTTGAAGTTGTGAGCATGTGAAATGTCAACATTACAGAGGGTGCTTAGCTTTTTTTCCTAATATCTTATTATTGTCGGCCATCATTCACAGCTTTAACCTCGTTGTACCTTGATAGAAAGTCTAGTTATGTTACAACTGCCGACAACTCCTCGCAGATCCCACCTTCCACCGTTTTGGTATGGGTGAGGGTAAAAGTGAAGGTAGAGTCAAAACTTGTTTCTTGACTGATACGCTTCCCATGGTGAGCATGTGAAATAAGCATCTGTGAACCTCCTAGGGTAAATAAGTGCCTGTGAACTTTCTAGGGTACTTGTGTACATGTGAAATGTCAGACATTACATAGGGTGCTTAGCTTTTTTTCTATAATCTCAGTTAGAGTAGCATGTCATCTATTTCTCTTAGAGATTTTCTTTTGCAATTTTATGAAACATCGTCGAAGGATCCTTCTACACCTTAAGCTGATTCAATATTAAAGTTACTGCAATATGTTTAGGGCCCATGGGATTGTTTTGTACAATACAAATTTAGAGGCAGAATGATGGTGCATTTTCAAGACTTTGACGAGGTATGTTATGAATCTTTATTTGCTCCAAATTTGTTTCCCTCATTTACCATTTTATCAATGACATCATAGTCGTGTCTAAGCTATTCACAAGGCTATTGTCGTGAATTGGAAGTGTTTTTCTTGTGTTCCTGTATTTTAGGATTGTATATTGGAGATGATTAGGAAGGATGCAATTCAGAAAAAAAAAATCATGTTAATTAAAGTTGGCCAAAATCACATCTAAAAGATTTTCCTAGGTTTTGAATACCCTCTGCCACTATAACATACATATATATTTTCTGATAAATGTAAAATGCAATTATTGTCAAAAACACACATAAAGGATTTCACAAGATTTGAAACACAATGCATTATCAACAACTATCCATAATGGCACAACAAACCTTATGATGATGTTATTCAGTAAGAATTCAATCACTACCTTAGATGTATTTCTCATGGGGATTGCTTCCACCCATTTTATGAAATAATCAATTGTGACATATGTATGTGTGTGTGTTTATGTATATATGTATTATATGTTGTTAAATTTCTTAGTCACCTCTCCCCCAAAATCTATGCCCAACTATTGAAATGGAGCCTCAATTGAAATGGTTATGAGGGAAGTGCACCTAAAAAATTCATCTTGTGAGAGAATCTTTAGCAAGAATCACATTGTTTGACAAACTTGGCCACATCCTTGAACAACGTTGGCCACCAATATCCTACTCTCATAATCTAATGAGAAATAGTCTTCAACAAAAAAAATCCTTGGTGATAGTTCTTAATGACCTTTTTTGATTGCTTCTCATCTAAAAATTTAAGGAGTACACCATCAAGGTTTCTCCACATTAATTAGCCTTGGAGTAGTACATACCTTTAAGCTATCAAGTTTAATGTCCTCTTTTATTGATCATCTAGCTCTATAAGACAACTCAAAATCTCTAAATAAAACACAATATCCTTATACCAAGGATAATCCCTCAAATAATGAGGAAGAGATGAGTCAAAGCTCACCTAATGCACTTTAGTTGCAGCCAAGTTTCTATCAATGATTAAGATGACAAGGCCTTGAATATTAGATAAGATTTTGAGTTATATTATAGCAAGATACGAAGCAAATATAAGGCTATTTAAGGGAGAGGATATAGTAGTGGACTTTAATTTCTCAGTCTTTAAGTTTCTAAATAATAAGTCATTTTTAATGAAAATATCATCACACTTTGTAGGTGAGTTAATATCTTAAAGTTATTGCTTGGGGTTTTGGGCATCAATAATGTGGCTATTTGAGCTACATTTTTATTGAATTGTTTGAAAACACCTAAAACAAGGTAGATTAAAATGTGTGTATGAAGGCATGTATTACCAATCACCATATGATTAGTTGTTTCTTTGATGTGACTTGTAAAGATGGATAATTTTGTTATTTTTTAGATGAAAACATAACTAGTTATGCTTAACTTTATAAGTAATGGATAAAATTCAAAAGGCCCTTACTACATAACATCATGGTTATTGTGGTGCATGGGCTCGACTATTAGGTCCTCTCCCCTACCACGAGAATAATTTTTTATTTGTACAAAAAATAACCACAAGATTGTGATTTTTAATGAATTTAATAAATAACCATTACATAATAGTTCAAATTTTTATTTTAAGAAGGAATTTAGAAAGAATAATAGGATTCTAAGGTTTAACATGCACCATCAATTCAATTATTGTGAAACCTTCCAATATGGAATTTGATGAAATATAAAATACAAACAATTTCCCACATTAACCTTATGAGAAGAATGTTGGTTGACAACATAAGCATGATGATGTGAAGAGATTGCTAAGTGGGGAGAATGTTGGAGATTGATGTGCATGCTAGTATATGGTGTTGTCATTGATGAAAACCCATTATTGATGGTAACCCATGGCAGAGATGCAAAAGTGTTGGTCCGAAGAAGACCAAATGATTGGATAATTGCCTAAGTCTAGAGTATAGTTTTCAGTGTTCAGTGAACTAGTTTTGACGTCCGCATTGCTATGCTATGCATAATTTGGTTATGTGGTTTTGAGGTAACATTGGTACATGTTGGAAGACTCGAAATCCAAAGTTTCATGACTTGATGTTTTTGTAGAATTGAAGATAATGATGACAAAGTATCGATCGAGAAATGATAGTGGCGATGACATAGTGTATGTTGGAATGCTTTGATTCCTTTGTGGATGAATATTTTGCTATATGGATTTGAGGAAGTGTTTGTGGATGTGGATGTTAGTAGTGTGCATGCTCCAAGTGGCAAGTGTTTTGTTGGTTTGTGTGTCAAGTTATGAGTGAACAATTGGTTCATTCTATTTTTACTTCACTAGTAGTGCCGACCTAAAGGTTTTGAGATTGTGCGGAGTTGAGTTATGCAATAAGCAAAATCATGGGATTAATTATAGGTCATGCCAACCTATCTCAATGTGTTATACGCTTTGGTTCTTTTCGCATTTGAGGCGTAAGGTGTATATGTTGGTATTTTGGGCCGACAAGTTATGAGGATGCATGGTACATCTATTAGGTTGATCTAATTGATGTTTTGGTTAATTGTGGTATATGTACAAGGTTAATTCCTTGTGTGGATAGAGTAGTATGTGTATGATGTGATTAAGTGTATGTGTGAGATCTGGTATAGAGAAGTGTGAATTGGAGTTGTGGTGAAGTATGCAATGTGTTAAGTCATTTTTATGAGCTTTAGTGGAATTGTATCTTCAACATAGGTCAAATGTATTGTTAGCAATTCATATTTGACAGTGAGCCACCCTTCTCTTTATCTCTTTCTATTTTGAGTAGTGAGACCTTTGGTAGTGAGCCACTAATAATGAGCCATTCTCCTTTTTGGATAGTGAGTTGGGTTTAGGTGATGGTGGGTATAGGATGAGTTTAGGTTGGCATCGAGTTTTTTGTTTGTGTGAAGGTGGGTAGAGAATTAGAGGGTTCTTAGGATGTCCCATGGGGTATGTATGGGGTCCACTAATGGAAACTTGTGCATTCATAACCTTAGCTATATTGGTTTGATGTGTGAATTTAATCATCTCCAAAATTCACATTACATTCACACTTTACCTGACATAGTAATAGTAAATAGTAATTACATAATTCAAGGTGTAACATACTTCCTCCCTTGTGAATCATTGTCCCCAATGATCTATAGCACTTTAACATACAAATTAAGTGAAATAAAGTTTTACTTACTATTCTCACAATATGTAAGATTTATAAAACATTCATCCTAGGTAGCATTACTCTTTGTAACCTTGTCCTTCCTGGACCTTGCTTTGAGTGCCCTCACTATCGCAATATAGGGAAAATTTGTATGCCTCACACATACTTACTCTCCCAAAGAGCTTTATTACATTATCATATATACACATCCTAGGTACAATAGTAATTATACATGACACCTAAGACATAGTGATCGAAAATCATTGGCTCAAGAATTTAACCTTAGTATAATCCAAATAGATAAGGAATGTCGGTGCATTGTACACTACACCATGGGTCCCATCCTTCCCCTTTGGTATTTACACTTTTAGACAACTCAAAAACTGAATCTATCCATCACTTGCACATCATTTTTCATAAAGTATTGTTCTTGATTACTTGTCCATCTTGAGCATAATATTGCTCTTGGATACCTATCAAATTTTGATACTGCATCATACTTAAGCTTTGTATTGAAAAAGTTTCATCGATCTCTTCGATCTATTACTCCTTTTTGACAATCTATCAAGTCTATGATTAACCCTATTTCTAAGCATATTTCAGCCTAATAGAGTTTCCAACCTTCCTTTCCATGTAATGGTCCAAACCTCAATGTTAGAAGTTTATAAATCATTCAAGATTTGATTTACCATTTTTTCCTATTTGGCTATAATAATATATTGTGCATTCACTCAATTGAATGTTTCATAGTATGATCATGGTCTACTCAACCCTATCATTATTTTTCCGTTCATAACTAAGATAACCTTCTCAGGAATACTAAGCAATTACTTCTCACAATATATTATTTTAGACCAAAATCCTATAAATCAAATTTCCAAATAGCGTCGATTTCCTTGGGTGAGTCTGTCCACTAGAACATTATGTTAGTTTCACCGACATAGACATGTTGGTCTATCTTGTGTCCTACCACTCTCCCTATGAAATATCAAGAGAGTATACATGTCCCATCGACGATGACATCTGGTCTTCATTTCCTGGCATTCTAGACATTATCTTACCACATTTCGTGCAACCTCTTACTCTATCTTTTTCCAGGTTATAGTGGTTTCTCATTCGACAATTCCCTCTGTCGTTCCAATGTCCTAACTCTGACATTAATTTCCTCGTTTCATTCTTGAATCTTCCAAAATTTTGGGTACATGGGTTCTTTACATCCAATAATAGTCCATTCTTTGACTAAGCGAAAACCTATTTTGTGGTCTCATTCCACATTTATTTCCCAAGTAATAATGTTTAGGAGTTTCACAGAGATAATTCCCATTTATCTTAGGACATCCATAGCGTGGATTTCTTCTCTCGAATTATTTCCAAAGATTCAATTCATCTTTTAACTCAATCTGATTTTCCCAATATAATTTGGTACTAACTTCGAGTATTAATTCTCGTTTAATCATGTTGGTTTCTAGAAGATATCAAATTTAATTGTATACCTAATTACCAAACATGAATGTTTCTCATTGGTTCCAATAAAGGCCAAGTGTATAACTAAACCTATAGGTGTCATTGAGTAGTTCAGTACATATCCCAACCCAATAGGTAAAATTTAACCTAAGGTTCCTTTCTTAAATCAAATGAACTTCTTGTTCCAAAAAGGTTATTCCAATCCTAGGGTTTCATTCAAGAGTAAGGTATGATCAAATAATCATTCTCATAAAGAGATTTTTGATGTGGTTCACATAATGTCACATTCTACCTTATCTTTCACTCCATGTCTATGGCTTATTAGCTAAACCTTATCATTCCCCAAGTCTCTTAGCATAGTAAGCTACATTGTCAAGTCACTTTACGTCATGGATATATTTCATAATATATAGTATTACTATCTATATATATAAATTTAACATCGTTAGAAACACTTTCTTCCAAGTCATGAGTAATCTAGATACTCCCTTGTCAATTCCATATGCAATGATCTTCCCTTTCATGACCAAGTAATCTGCCTATCCTTTCCTTAAGGCATCAATGATAATAGCATTTGATCTTCCAATCAAACATATATAAATTATTGAGTGGTAATATTCCTTTCTCATTGGTCACAATTCTTGACCTTTTTACTATCTTCCAATAACTCCAATACTTTATTCTTTGTGGTCATAAAATGTATGTCTTAATTGACATCATGACTTACGAAGAAGTCATTAGTTCTTCCAAATTGAAAATAAATTCACAATTATTTTGGTTGGGTACTTAATCCGAGTCAATCCACTCTCTTCCTCCCCCCTTAATGTTTTCACAACATTCCGATCTACTCAAAGTTGAACTCCTAACAAGACTTGCTTCTTTGAAAGATTTGTCATTCCTTGTTGTTGGCTTTCTATTGCCTTTTTCCTTGCCTCAATGACATACTTTGAATACACTTTTTCCCATAGTTAGATTCATCATTGATTTCTAATCTCGTAGATTCAATATTTTAGATCGTCGAATAAGAGATCTAATAAATAGTCAACAACTTACAAGTTTTGAGACAATCTATTAGTATTCCCATTCCCTTTCCAATAACCTTTTTGTGTAGAATTATCCATACTGTCAAACCTCTTTTGTTGATGTACCTTTCATTTAGAGAGTTGTTTCCCTTACAACTTCTATTGGTTGACACCTATCATTGTACTGCATTCCATTTCCTTTGGGACCTCTAAATGTATGTTGGTTTATGTTGACACATTGGTGAGTTTAAATTTATACTCCAACCAATCTATGTACTATCCAAACCCTTGGCTCGACCAACCCTATTTATCTTATAGGTTTCTTTCCTACAATCACCTTTTCAAGTGACTTTATTCCAATGCTTGGATTCCTATTCTCTCATATCCTTTAGAAATACCAAAGTTGCTTGGTCTATTTTTCTCATCTTAATCAAAACTCCAATAATATCATCGATTTTGGTTGGTGGAACCATGCCCATATTGTTGATTATCTCATTCTAACCATTCTAGTCTTTTCTCTTTTCCTAGCTACTAACTCTTTTCTTGCAAGATCCTATCCTTACACAAGAATTAGTTTTAATTCAAGAGTTCTCCAACCTTGTGGATACCTCCCTCGTGGACTCTCTACTTCGATTTAATTTAAGCCGACATTGCATACATATAGATTTGTAGTGTTTTCACTAAATCCAATTTTTTTTTACTCTTTACAACTATACGCTGCTACTAATAAAGGGGTTATCTCATTTCTTCCCATCCCCTTAGAGCCATTTAACTATTTTGTAGGATAAATGTATATATTGGTTATTATTCCTAACCTTCCTACCTCACCCAATTGCATAATCTTCCGTAATCCAAGGTAATATCATAAGTTGTTGGTTTAGGAGTTCCTAACTCTAGGGACGAGTCTTAACTAGTCCCAAATTTATAGAAATTCCCAAAAATTCTCATCTTCCTTTTCACTTCCCTATGTTTTTTTCTCTTGTCATTATGGCACAAGAACTTTTCAACCATTACCTTCTTATAAGGTTTACGCATTGTTGCATAATGAGCTCATAGGTTTTAGTGTTGAACCTGGTAGCTCTGATAAGTACTACATGTAACATACCAACCCTCAATGAAGTAAACATTTCTATATTTACACCTTACGAGTAAATAAACTAAGTAACAAGTCATTGCAATAATTTTTTTCTTTCTATTGAGAATATACGAACAAGATGCCGTATCAATTTATATTAAAGATTCCATTTCATTACAATAACTTCACAAGTTACACCAATATAAGAATACATACATTTACATACATAGTTCCAATGAGCTTTAGAACAAATAGTTGTAAGACTGTTCAGGATCCTTCCTTTCAAATCTTGGTTCTTCCGTTACTTGCTATGGATAAGCATCACTCAAGCACTTTTCCACCAACCGCAGACTCTTAATGCGTCCCCCGCTCATCTATCATTTGATAGATGGCCCTTCCCTTCGATGAAGAGATTGGTAGAGTAACCGATAATGACAACTAATTGAGCATAGTGTTGCGTCCTACATAACTAGAACTTGTAATCCCACAATCTCGAACTAGCATGTAATACTGTATCATGGTGAACTGACAGTGTAGTCTCGGTAGTCACACAATCCATAGTGGAGTCTCATACATTCACATGACTTTGATCAAAGTTTACATTCAGTATTCCCATTGAGAGTCATCTATCACATTCACTATTCAAGGCTGATTTGACTTAGGGCTATCTTAAACTACACATAGGTATAGTCCTTCAATGGATATTTTGTCACCCCAGATTAACCTATCACCATTTTATTCTATTTGGAATAATCCTATTTAACAAGTACACAAGCTCCCCCCCATACTAGATTAACTATCCTAGGAGTTAACACAAGCTTTCCTAGTTAAATCTATAACCTAGCTAAGTGTATCTCAAGTGCCTCTTGTATTCAATCATGCCTAGTATTTAATATCTATGATATACACCAAACTCCTACTATGGAGTATTTACAAGTACAACATAAAAACATCATAAAAGCTTCACTTTCCTTTTCAAAGACACTCTAATACCTCTAATGCACACATCAGAAAAGACATTTCAAGCAATCATGGAAAACATATCATTTCAAAGTAAATAACAAAAAAGAAGAGATCCTCATGCCTGTTATCGCTTATCCAAATTAATGACAACAATGCAGCCCTCTCCAACAACAGTTAGCTTGATAATCAACTTTCTCAAGAATGTCACAAATAATTTCCACCTCACAAGTTGATAGCTTACTCCTCTCAAACAACAGTGTTTCTTCTCAACACAATAGAACACTCACTATTTCTCACTCACAATATAGGACAATTTTGGTTGGAAATAACACAAAAAATAATGAACTGCAAAAGATGTGTAATCTCTTGGGAAAAGAATGTGTCCTCACAAATGAAATGGCTCAGCTATTTATAGAGCAGTCTAGCAACCTCATGGCCTACTTTTTAGGCATGTAAAAGGATAACAAGCTCTATGCAGAGCAACACATGAAACTCAACAATAAGGTGGCAATCAAATAAGATTAGATTCAGTAAAACCCCCTACAAATCGACCTGCATCCATGACAACTATCCAAAGACTTATTCGAAATGCACATGGAGAATTTGAATTATACTCCAGCAAAGGCATCTATAGAAAATTGTTTCAAGAGGTGGCGCCAAAGCCTCTATTTCTTTATCAAGTTGGCATGGTTTCTTATGGAGAGAAATAGTCAACATTAAATCTATAACACTTAGCACTCATCGACTGAATTTAAGGAAAGAGTCAATTTAAACATTTAAAGATGTTGTACAAAGTCAAAGTTTCTCTTTATCACAACGTTGACTAAGTCTAAGCTTGCATCAATGATAGACAACAGTTTAAAATGCATTCATATGTTTTCACATACTTGACATGGTAAGTGGAACTTGGCTTCACTACATAGTCGTGAGCATTTCTTTCGGCCTCTCAAAACATAGTCTTAAATGACTATAATCGACCTCAAAACTTGCCATTTACATAGCCTTATAAATTGCTGCTTGGATCTAGTTGATGTTTATTCCATGTATCTCAGTCATGTTGACTTTATCTTACATGTTTAAGCGACACCTTATCATTAATTTTACTAAGTATTTGCAGTGTTGCCACAATTCATTCCTATACATGCTATATAAGTGCCTTGCTTCTAGAACACAGGCTACATTCTCCTTCAATGCTTATGTGTTGTTCAAGATAGCCCACCCATTGGATTTGTATCCACTCAAAGGTTGGATATTGGCTCATAGTTCATGTGCAGGTATATCGTGTGCCCCCTTTCACTGTTGCATCTATGCATATAATAAACTATTTTTTCTCTCTTACCTTATGCGTTGGAAGCACTCTATAGTAACAACTTATATGATAGTCGTGGTATACAGTCTAAGAATCAAGCATAAATTCTTATTCAAACATTTTGAAAGTTCTAACGCTTTTATCGTTGTGCACTACCAATATATCTCTCACAGTTTTAACTTAGAGAGCTAAACAATATCATGGGCTATGCCATTCTATGTGCCCCATGCATTATCCTAGACAATAGCATTTATAAGATGTTTAACAAATATTATATATATATATATTATAATGCGTCTCATTATAATATGCATATATAATTATATATATATTTTTATTAACAAAACCTTATATTCTATAAATAATAAATTCTTACAAATATATACAATGTATCATATATGTATAATTGAACGATGATATATATATATATATATATATTATCCATATATTATATTAAGTACATATGTATATTTATTTGCAAACATATGCAATATATATATTAGCTTCGTTAAAGCATCATTTGATAATCGAATGATTATGACCTATTGATTATATTCACACGCACACACATATACATATAGTTGTTTCCTCGTGTATGTACCTTTGTGAGTATTCCTACTTATATACATGTGCATTTTCCAATGCTTACATACACTGGTTAATGTAGGTATATACTTATACATATAAACATTTTACATCAATTTGTATCGATGGAAAGCTCTAGATACGTAAACCTCAAACACATAGTAGCAGCATAATGGTTATAAATATATACATTTATATATGCACCTATATATATGCATGTCAATAAATAGCATTAATGCTATACCGCATGTCAATATATATGAATGAGGACCAGGACAAGAGTAGTAATAAGGAATTAGCTAGTGTTGTTAAGGAAAAGATTGGCAAGGAGTTAGCTTCTCCTGTTAAGTTCTTTGTTACCTATCATCTATTATGAATAAATGAATAGAAAGAGAACAAAGCTTACATACCAAACTTTTATAGAAATGCATTATAGGTGAAAGATTAATGTCATATTGGATGGTGACTCTGTTGCCCAATGGACTTGGATTGGTCTTCATCTGAGATTCTGGAGTTCTATGCTCTCTGTGGCAGAGGGCAGTCTCTAATTAGAGCCAGTGTTAGCCCTATTCTTTGCCATGGAAATTTTTGAACTTTCACCTTGATTTTTAACCCCGTTGAAGCATAATTTTAGCATGAGGACAACAACATATTTATGGATGTGTGGTTGACATATCATGCTTAAATTCAGACTTAAAGTTGTTGCAAAGAAGGGTTGTTTTCAGAGGATGTAGACCATCATCTTTGTGTTGACAGTGGATAAACTCAATCAATCTCATATTTAAAGTTGTTTTTCTTTAGCCCATGCTTTAAAAGATGTCGGATATTCTTAAAGTTCATAGCTTCTAAAGTGTCGAAAGTTTGTGAAAATACCGAACTAAACAAAGTTGAAGTTAAATAGTTCTCAAAAAGGTCGGTTGCCTGACTCTCTTCATAGTTGGTGTTTCAAAGGTTCCAAAACTCCAAAAGGGCGCGAATTCAACGTTTTGAAGTTAGTAAAATCCCCGACTCCATGACATGACAAAGAGAAGATATTTGTCCAGAACCGTGGCATGCTAGTCTCCAATGTTTGAAGCTAAGGTCTTTGTCAGATATTATGGATGGAAATGCTATGATAGAAAAGTATGCAAAATGTGGAGGCATAGACAAAGCTCACACGTTGTTTAACAGGTTTGCCTTAGAGGATGTGGTTCCCCAAAAATGAATGATTGCATTATATGCACAAAATGAATATGTTGAAAAGGCTTTAGAAACTTTCTTATGAACACCATTTGTAGGTGTAAAGTCAGATTTTGCTGCCTTGTCGAGTCCCTCCCATTTTGTGCCCATCAAAGTGAAATGAAATAGAAATTTCAATTAAATTTATATTTGCACTGATGGACGTTGCTGCTCAATGTGGACACATTAACAAGGCCGTGATATTGTTTGACAAAATTCTTCATTACCATGCCATATAAAGGAGAAATTCCCAAGATTGAGGAAGGACTTAATGGATTCGATGAAGACAAAGCATTGTTGATGTCATAGATAGATTTTGAGAAGAGTTTTTGACAGTCATCTGCCTTTATTCAATCCACTCTAATGGACAACAGTGGTGTTCCACACACTGCAGATCTTGTTGAAATGTTGAAAGAAGCTATGCATGTCATCAATTGTTGTTATGAAGATAAAGCTAAATGGGGAAAAGAGCTTGGATGGATCTATGGATCAATGACAAAGGATATTTTGACTGGCTTCAAGACACATTGCCAAGGATGGAGGTCAATTTACTTTATGCCCGAACTTCTTGCATTTAAGGGATTTGATCCTATCAATCTATCAGATCAGGTCTTGCGTTGGGCTTTGGGGTCAGTGGAAATTTTCTTTAGCAACCATTGCCCACTCTGGTATATGGATATGAAGGAGGCCGTCTAAAATGGCTTGAAATACTTACTTATATCAACACAATTATCTACTCAGTAACATCCCTTCCACTCCTTGCCTACTGTACCTTACCGACCATTTGTTTTCTCACTGGAAAATTCATAATGCCTTCGATTAGTTTATTTGCAAGCTTTCTTTTTCTTCATATCTCTGTTCTTGGAAATTTTCATCATTGGTATTTTGGAGATAAGGTGGAGTGGAATGAGTATTGAGGAATGATGGAGGAATGAGCAATTTTGGGTTATTGGAGGTGTTTTTGTACATCTGTTTGCAGTTATTCATGGTCTTCCTAGAGGTGTTGGCGGGTATTGATACAAATTTCATAGTCACTGCTAGGGCATCAAATGATGGTGAATGGGAACTAAATCACAGTGGTTCAATTACCTAGAAAGCAATTTAAGAACTCTATAACAATGTATGCCTTGGTGATGTATAGCTGTAAAAAGGATGAAAGTTTCCAAATAGTGAGATGTCTTTTCCTCCAAGTGTTTGCCAAGGACTTGCTAGAGTACAACGTTTGTTGAAGAAACTTATTCCAAACTTGGAGAAGACATAGAAGTTCAACTATTAGATACTAGAACATTGGATGACATTAACAAGTGAATAATTACTGCTAATTATAGCACAAATTAAAGTTTCATTGCAGAATGGAACATTACATATGGTAAAATTGCGTAAACATGTGAAAGTGGGGGCCACTTTGCTAACATGAATAGAATCAAGAAATGAAAGGTCACAAAAGGATCAAATGTCACTATTGAAAGGCCAAAATATTTCAAAAATGGAACACAAAAAGCTCTATGAAACAGTTATGGAAAAGAAAGAGGCAATTTATCTTGCAATGTATTTTCAAGAAACAGTTACTCCTGAGAAGATGGAAAAAGAGGATTTTATTTTCTTATCGAGAAGAAATTTCGGAAAACTGAAAAGCCTCATCAGGAGAAGATTATAAATTTGATTTCTCTCATTGTAAAGGGGATCTTCTTTTTCAACTATTCGGGGAATAAGGGAGCAACATATTTTTCTTTTCTGCACAGTTTCTTTGTATAGGGAGATGAGTCTGTGAATTCATATTTTAAGCATTGGGAAATAAAAGAGACATTGTTGAATCTTTGCATTTATTAATGTCCTCTTTAAATTGCAGATGAACTTTGAGTCATTGTAGTTGTTCTTCAATGTTTATTCTGTTATATTGAACTGTGTATGTGTTATTCTTGAAGCTTTGAATTCAGAATATCTTCTGTTGGAAAGAGGTCTTTGTTCATTATTATCTTGAGTGTCATTTGGGTGTGGAATAGGTGGACTTTGTATCATTTATTTGCATCCTTTCCATTTCAAGTTAAAGTCATCACATCTATTTCATGGTTATGGGTAAATGTCAGTTAGCCTTTTCTTCTTTCTAGTGAAAAGCATACCCAGTCTTTATTTATTACATGTCAATCAAAGGTAGCCACACCTTGTAAAACAAGCAAGAGCACTTGCAAATAGCAATTGCAAGTGACTCAACTGTTGGTCAAGCTATCATTCGTTTGGGTCAAGGAGTATAAATTTGAAGTGACAAATCTGTCAACCAACAGTATGCCACCAAGGCAAGTGACAACGAATTCTTCAAGGCACAAATAATTCTTTCTCTGAGCCTTGTGCCCATGTTTGACTTACATATGTGACTCAAAAATTATTATCTTTTTACAATATTGAATTCATTTTTAAATGCATTCCTCCAATGATCCCAATAAACCACGTGTTAGCTAAATTGTGACCCTTTTAATATTAAATATGTTTTCCCAAATGTGCCATAGACATTAATTTATTTGCAATGTTGCACACACCAATTCACTAAGACAATATTGAGCTCTCCTAAAGCATGGTGCCCTACATAGAAATGAAACACTTGAATTTACAAATTATAAAATATTAGAACTATGCAAGGTATGCATAACACCTTTCCTAGCATAAGGGACCCTAGTATAAAATTTGAAAGTTTGACAAGAAAAAATATTAGAATGATAACTATGTTTAGAAGAAACATGAATAAATTTTAACTCTAATAATCACATCTATGTTATTATAGAGAAGCACAAAATGATCTTTGGGATATACTAATTATATATTGTGTTGGTTCCCAAAACTATATGCTTGCAACCCAAAGGATTGCACACAAGACCTAAACCAAGGGATGCATGTTGACCTAAGTACAAGGGGTGAGACCCATGTTCAATCCATAAGTAATAATGGACCAACGAATAAGAGTGAGCTACTCCTCTACACTTTTTGGTAGTACTAGACCAAAGAGTGATTTGTAGGTCTACAATTCAAATGTATTTAACCTTAATTACAATTATTCCCGATCCAGATAGAATTGTGTGACTGTGTTGTTTAACCATTGAAATTACCTAGACTATGTTCATTTTTACATAAATTAATAAAATTACTAATTACTAAAATGTTGTAATTAGAAATCAAATACTAAATTTAAAAATAAACTAAAATGAAATTAAAGAGAATGTAAGATAGAAGATAGAAGAAGAACGAGACAAAGATAGAAAGATCAGACACAGGTTGATAATGGAGTTCATCCTTCAAAGGACTAAGTCTTTGGGTCCACTTCTCAATGTTGGACCACTTTCATTAATATCACCAAGCACCTGAAGATGCCTTCTTACAATATTCAAGCTTCAAAACCTGCACAAAATTCCTCACAATCTCTCACACTTTTACAAATTTGGTGTATAATAACACCTTGTAATTCTTCTCCTCTAAAAATTCTCACACTAGAATTATTTCTCCAAGTAAACCGATTAATTCCCAAGCCAAAACATCCCCTTTTTATACATGAATTTTTCCATTTATGTGTAAAACTATAAGTTTTACAAATCAAATAATATCCCCCTATTTATGCAAAAATTTCACAATATCCCCTTATTACAAAAATTCATATCTCCTTGTTAAAAAGGAGAGGCCCTTATTAATTTGGACTTTACAAATAATTACAATCCTCATAAAAATTAATAAATTAACCCCTTAAAATTTAAAATATTGTGAGCCCTTAATTCAATAGTATTCAGGCTTTAGGAGGTTATGATTTGTTGTAATTATATTTAATATTAGGGAGGGGGGTGGAGGGGCTTGGCTAGGCCCGAGCCCTCCTTTTACTCCAAACCTTCCATTTAGTCTTCATCAAATATGAAGCCCTCTGAAAATATCTCGCACCAAAGGCTTAGCACATTGGTAGATAGCATGAGTGGGTAGGCAGGGGTCAGCAGTTCAAATCTTACCCCTCTTAAATCACATTTAGACTTCTTTAAATAAAGCATGCTATAAATAGTTTCATGAGGATATTGCATGGTGTAGTGGTGCAACGCACTTCTTGTAATGTGGAGGTTGAGGAATCAAATCCCCTAACCAATATTTTAGCAAAAGTTTAAACCACCCTTGCAGGAGCTAAACACGATTGCCACATGGCACCTTTCTATTTGCACACACAATGACACGTGTCACATTGTGATTGGTGAATGCCACATCATCGATGTCTCATCATCCTATGGATGTCGCGTCACCTTGCTAACTGTACCTACCACATCATCACATAGCCTGCCATCTGTTTGCATCTAATGCTGCCACATCACCACTGCATTGCCACATGTCATTGGTATGACCTGCCACATGTCGCCATCAGGAGCTGCCACAATGTCTATACGGATTGTCAACTTTTTGCCTGTTTGATTGAAACTTCTGAATGTGATACCTTTCGCATACAACGTTCATTTTTGAAACCGAATATAGTTCCAAAATCAGTGCGATGAGAACTACAACTCGGTGTTTTTTTTGCCTCTTTTCGAGACAATCAATTTTCCACCTTTTCCTTGGTCCCCTGATTTGCCTGTTTGACCAGACCTTTAACTATGCATAACTTTTGTATATAGACTCCTTTTGAGCCTGTTCAAGTTACGTCAGGACCGTGATGATGAGCTCTGCACAATGATGCTGGTTTCGTGAGATTACAAGACTGTGAATTTTTCAAGTTTTTTGGATCCGCCTATATCATTCCTCCCCATTGAGAAGATTTTGGACCTCCAAAAGTTAATTTTTATGTACAATTTGAGCTAGGGAAATGTTGCCCCACTTTTCCAGTATCATTTGTCCTTATTGAAGTTTTGAACATCTGGCCCATTAGAAACACAAAGAAATATGAGATAGCTTTGTTGATACAATCAATTGCATGTTCATCAATATTCATTGTCACATTCATCATCCACATATAAATAACTAGCAGAATAACAAGCAACAGTATTGAATACACTGATGTGAAGGAAATAGTATCAACATTTTGAATCTCTTGAATAGGAACATTATTAGAAAATAAAACATTCAAACCCTTTTTTACCACCTCTGGCTAAAGACCTGAATCTGCTTGCAACTAATCCTCACATTGTGTTGTCTGTGACACCTTATCATGATTCAAATCTTCATAATTAGTATCACTAGCTATTACAGACATGAGGGTTAAAGTATTGCTTGCATTTACAATCATCTTCAAATGCCCTATGTTTACAACAGATTTGTCATTCTTCATGTGATGAGCTCTAACATTGAATTCAATTCCATCTTTAAACAAATGATACCTATTATGTTCCCTTTAGAAAATGGCTTTTATGTCATACAAATAAGGACTGCCTAGAACCATCCCACAAATGTCAAGCAGAATAACATCCAACTCTACCTCATCAACAAACTTGGATGTGATTGCAAATTGGAGTTTGCATTGCTTTGACACATGTAGCCAAGCATTATCATGCACCCAACCCAATGGATATGGTTTAGGATGAGGAGATGTTTTTAATCCCAATTGCTTAACAACTTGTTCAAAGATTAGATTCACTTGTGATCCACTATCTATGAGTGTATCAATCTTGCTTTGTTTTGCAATAGCCCTTATATAAAACAAGTCATTCCTTTTACTTTCAACAGGTACTTCATTATAGCTTAGAGAAGGAGCATGAGAACTAGTACTCACAATAGGAGTATTAGCTTTGATACCCACAATTGAAATCTTGGTTTCATCATCAAATCATAATCTAAGATCCTACACAATAGTTGCGGTCTTCTGCTTACCCTTTCGATTCTTGAACCACTTTGGCTTTTGATTGGGATGCAGTTTCCAACATGTTGCATCTTCGTGCCCTTTCTTCTTGCAATGTGAGCAATAAGGCTTCTCGTCCTCTTTCTTTACAGTAGTTGTTCTTTGTGATTTCTCCTTCCCTTTCTTGCTTCCTTTGTGCTTACTTGAGTTCATCAACAAATTGTCATGGCTATTCCTTGAGCTTGTTTCCAAATGGATAGCTTGCACACTAACTTCATCAATGTTAGTTGGATTAAACATAAGTATGGTATGTTTCAAACTCTCATGCAATCCACCTATGTACTTTAACAAAGTTTCTTGTGTGTACAATGGAATGCCCAAAATTAAAGCCCTCTTCCTAAACTCCTATGTATATTCCTGTACACTTTGTCCTTTCTCTTGTCTTAATGATTGCCAATTCATTACTTATTTTTGCATATGCCCTAATGGATAGAGTTGTTTCTTTAATGAAGCTATAAACTCAAACCAAGAAGAAATAATTTTACCATATCAGCTTAGATCTTCTTGAGTTATGCTCTCCCACCAGATTAAAGTTGTGCCTCCTAGGCGAAGAGTGGATAGTTGGATTTTTTGAGAATCCTCTATAAACTTCTGAATTCTACAATAAACTTCGATTTGTTTTATCCAATTATCAAGTTTTTCTACATCTATTTCTCCATTATAAGTTGGCAATTCAAATTTAACATATAGTTTTAACAAAGATGTATTAGTTTGCACAAGTTGTTTCTTTTTAGAAGAGTTAGATGAAGAAGAAGAGGATGAAGAAGATGAAGAGGATGGAGATGGAGGTTCAAGAGGGTCACGACCACCTACTACTCCTTTACCTTTGTCTTCTTTCTACAAGGATTCAACTTCCTCCTTCTTTCTAGCCTTGCCTTCATTTCTCTTTTTCCATTCTTGCCTCTCTTGGAAAAGAACTTCCACCATTGACTTTATCTTGAGAAAAGCTTGTTGAAAATTTTTCTTATCGAGCTCTATAGAACTTTGTTCAACTACTATCTTTGACGTGGAAATTTCCTTCATTTTTTGATCTCTAGATTGAATTCTTCCAGTGCACCTTCTCCTTTTTTCAGTTTCAGCCTAGTTAACCTTCACTTTTGCAATTTCCTGTTAAGAAGCTCTGATACCACTTTGATCTATAATTAGAGATCTACAATTCAAATGTATTTAACCTTAATTATAATTACTCCTAATCTAGATAGAATTGTGTGACTATGTTGTTTAACCGTTGAAATTATAAACTAGGTTCGTTTTTACATAAATTAATGAAATTACTAATTACTAAAATGTTATAATTAGAAATCAAATACTGAATTGAAAAATAAACTGAAATGAAATTAGAGAGAATGTAAGACAAGAGATAGAAGAAGAATGAGATGAAAGATAGAAAGATCAAATGTAGGTTGATAACGGAGTTTGTCCTTCAAAGGACTACGTCTTTGGGTCCGCTTTTCAATGTTGGACTACTTTCATTAATATTGCCAAGCACCTGAAGATGCCTTCTTACAATATTCAAGCTTTAAAACCTGCACAAAATTCCTCACAATCTCTCACACTTTTACAATTTTGGTGTATAATAAAACCTTGTAATTCTTCTCCTCCAAAAATTCTCACACTGGAATTTTTTCTCCAAGTAAACTTGATTAATTCTCAAGCCAAAACATCCCCTTTTTATACATGAATTTTTCCATTTATGGTGTAAAACCATAAGTTTTACAAATCAAATAATATCCCGCTATTTATACAAAAATCTCACAATATCCCCTTATTACAAAAATTCATATCTCCTTGTTAAAAAGGAGAGGCCCTTATTAATTTGGACTTAACAGATAATTTATCCTCAAATAATTACAATCCTCATAAAAGTTTATAAATTAACCCCTTAAAATTTAAAATATTGTGAGCCCTAAATTCAATAGTTTTGGGCTTTAGGACGTTAGGATTTGTTGTAATATTTAATATTAGGGGGGAGGGCTTAGCTAGGCCCAAGCCCAAGCCCTCCTTTTACTCCAAACCTTGCATTTAGTCTTCATCAAATATGAAGCCCTCCGAAAATATCTCGCACCAAAGGCTTGGAACATTGGTAGATACAATGAGTGGGTAGAGAGGGGTTGGCAGTTCAAACCTTACCCCTCTCAAATCACATTTAGACTTCTTTAAATAAAGCATGCTATAAATAGTTTCATGAGGATATTGCATGGTGTAGCGGTGCAGTGTACTTCTTGTAAGGTGGAGGTTGGGGGTTCAAATCCCCCAACCAAGATTTTAGCAAATAGTTTAAACCGCCCTTGCAAGAGCTAAACACGAGTGCCACATGGCACCTTTCTAGTCGTGCACACAATGACACATGTCACATTGTGATTGGTCAATGCAACGTCATCGATGTCTTGTCATCCTATGGATGCCACATCACCTTGCTGATTGTACATGCCATGTTAGCACGTAGCCTGCCATGTGGTCGTGTTTGATACTTCAATGCCACCACTGCACTACCACATGTCACTAGTATGCTTGCCATGTGTCGCCATCAGGAGCTGCCACATGTCTGTATGGACTGTCAACTTTTTGCCTATTTGATTAAAACTCTAGAATGCAATAACTTTCGCATACAACATCCGTTTTCAAAACTGATTATAGTTTCAAAATCAGTGCGACAAGTACTAGAACTTGGCGTCATTTTTGTGTCATTTCAAGATGATTAATTTTTTGCCTTTTTCCTAGCCCCCTAATTTGCATGTTTGATTGAACCTTTGACTACACATAACTTCTACATACAAACTCCTTTTGAGCCTGTTCAAGTTGTATCAAGACCGTGTTGGTGAGCTCTACGCAATGATGTTGGTTTCGTGAAATTCTAGGACTGTAAATTTTTTAGGTTTTTTGGATCCACTTGGATCAAAGAGGGTGATCCTATAAGTTAATAGGGAAATCAAAGAGAATTATAAAATAACATATCTAGGCCCTTAGTAACCAAACTTAAAGTATAAATGAATCCTAGGGAAGGTGCATGAAGATGGGTAGCCAATTTGTGGCCAATTTACTTTTTCATCCTGAAATAGCAAAAACACAAGTGCATTATAGTAAAATGTGCCCGCGTTATGGTTTAAATTTCAAAAAATGCTCGCATTTTGAGTTCAAAAAATGTGCATTTTTTGAAATCAAAAAAATATTTCCAAAATGCGAGTGCGTTATAACACGCTTACGTTTTGGTCTACATTGAAATTTTTTTCTTCTCTTTTTCTTATCTCTTTCTTCTTGTTATCTTTCAAGGGAACTATATACATGAAATAAAAATTTAAGTATAAGTTGACATTTAAATATAGATGTTTACTTCTTATACTTTAAGTTATATTTTATGTATATAGGCAAGATGTTTGAGAGTGGTTTCGGATCTCTAGGAGTTGTAATGCAAATTCTAGTTTTTGGAAGATCTAAAAAATTTTAGACTTAGTCAAATTTCAGTAATCAGCATGTCAAATTTTAATAATCAGGTAGTCAAATTTTAGTAATCAACAAGTCATATCATCTTTCTCTCTCTATCTCACTCATTTTTTATCCCTTATACTCTAGACCTCTCTCTCACACTCTCTCCCTCCCTCTATACTTATATCTATCTAACCTCTCTCTCCCCCTCCATCCCTGATTGACTGATTCGATCCGATCGGTTCCGGCAATGATCCCCCAAGCACAAATCACACGCATAATACCGACAATTTTTTTTTAAGTAAACATAACATACATGTAATACATATAGTCATAACACATGAATTTCTCATTTAAATAGATTCATTAACACATATTATCCCTTTGGGGTATTAATTTGTGATTCATTACGGAATTCAGGATCCATACAACAGTCCTATTAATAGAATCTAAGATGAAGCAAGTGTTACATTAACAAATATAACACATGCATGATGATCAATGCAGATAAGAAACCATCTCGAACACTCATGTATGTATTAGATCATCCTAGCACATTGAATGTAACAACCCACAGTCGTACTGATCCATATCCAAAGTTTAACATTTCCATTGAGCATAATGTTTAAGAAGTACAATGATACAAAAGCAGCCCCAAAATATGAGAAAGTAAACCATCACCGATAGCATCATACAAATGAATAGATGCATCACAAAGTATCATAACCTGCCCAAGACAATACAACTCGAGTCGCCATAACACCAATCCGCGACCTCGATCCTTGATCAAAATCCAATGGGGTGCTTAGCACGTTCCACCCGACCATGTGAGTCCGAAGACCCACCCCCCATGCTAGGAGCTAACAAGAAGGAGACCTCAACCAAGAACATCCAACAGGGAACCACTAGACTCA
This sequence comes from Sequoia sempervirens, assembly GCA_007258455.2. Taxonomy (NCBI): domain Eukaryota; kingdom Viridiplantae; phylum Streptophyta; class Pinopsida; order Cupressales; family Cupressaceae; genus Sequoia; species Sequoia sempervirens. The sequence goes on from VDFB02018424.1 coordinate 60,292, forward strand.
ACGTCATACAAAAGTATCATAACACTCAGGAATTAAAATGACCAATCCAACCACATCCAAGAGTCATAAATCTCATCACATGAATCAAAGCAATAACCAGTAAACAAATAACCAAAGGATGATCATGAAACACTTCCAAAAACATAATACAATTCCAATAACATCATATAACAGTACCATAAGAGTACAAGGTCAAAACCCAAACATCAATAAGATTTATACAAGACCAAAGAATACACCAAAGATCAAGTAGGGTAAAACCATAAATCAATTCAAAACAACTATGTTTCATCAATTCAAGACAAAGAACCACTTCCAGAGGATTTCCAAAGAAGCAACATAATAAGGAGTGTTAGAGGAGAGTGTCATCGCATGGCTTAGCATGGATTCTCTAGGCTACCCTATCGCAAGGTGCCGCCTCCATCTACTGACTGATTATCCAGGCAACCCGAGCGCTAGGAGCCGCCTCCATCTATGGTTATCCAGACTACCTATTTCAAGGTGCCGCTCCATAGGGTTGCTCATGCGGAATCGTTAACCTTTCATGAAGACAAGGTAACAATCTTGCCAACCACAGCCTTCTCAATCCCCTTTAGCCTGTGATAGCACTAAACGGCGGACGAGGCATCAATTATCTTTTTAATGTGATTCTACCCACCCCCTAATTAATTATTTAAATTATCACTTTTTAATTTCACTCTAACGAGGGCTATCCTGGCGCCCCTTTGTGCATCGACCACCCACTTAGAGCCACTCTCTCTCTAGTCACTCAAAACACAAAAAAAAACAAAATCCAAGGGTTGTACAACATAACAAGAACATTATATCACAACAGAGAAGCATGTAAGGCATTACCCATCTCGCTAACAAGTACAACATCAGAGTCTCACAAAGTCTCGTACAACCCTTTCAAAATAATGATACCAAAATACTTGCCAGTACAAAGGCACATAGAGAGAAAACATGGACCAATCATAAAAACAAGCCTCTGGAAGACTCTCAAAAAGTTACACTAGGGTTTCCCCATGAAAATCTGACAACCATAAAAGCAAAACCTTGAAAAACTATTTTCAATTCAAATATGATGAGAGAATACATCAAAATAAGATCAACAATTCCCTTAAACAACATCAACAACTTCGATACGAACTAAATCGGACATCCAAGGGAAACCTCTATTTTCTCCTCTCGGAATACCCATAACTCAAAGAACTTTTAATTTGACTCATTAACACTCAAGCATAACCGTCAATCAAGACAAAGACACATTAACCAACTTGCCACTTAGGTAAAGAGCAAAAGAAGACATATAGAAATGTAAGTTAAATGAGAGAAAGTCCCTAACTCAAAATCAACTCACGAAAAGTCACATTGAAAGGATCTATCAAAACAATCCATAAATCCACTAATTCAAATATAATATATCCATTCATTCAATAAGAAGTAACTTGAAACCACCTAAAAAGAAGATTATCTTAATGATCAATCATTTCCATCATTTAAGGATATCACAATATTGCAAAGTGAAGATATAATCTGATGTTATAAGCCATAAGACACTAATTCTCAAGCATACTCTTCCAAACGCAAATTAAAACCATCATGAAAAATAATACGGGTTCCCATTTTACACACATAATTCCATACAAGGAAACCATCAAACACGTCAACCTTGAAGAACACTATCTTAAAACACTTACAATGAACAGGCCATCAAGACATCTCCATAAATATCCCATAAATAACACCCAACTTAAAACAATTAAATATCACTTAAACCAGTAATCAAAACACTTTGTTTAAAACACATTTACTCACACATTATAACCATAATGACCTTCCTTTAATTTAAGCATTATTTCAACATTCTTACCACTTATTTTAACATATCCACTTAATTTCACTAAGAGAGTATTTACTACAAATAATTATATTTAAAATAACTATATCATCTATAAGATAACCAACTCCATCAACTGTTTAATACGAATCCTAATTATAACTTTAAAATGTAATACTAAGATGACAATTCTATAATTTACAACTTTATTATATTACTAAGGTGACGATACTAATGGATTATTTCACATAGTAATTTGATAAATAATTATCATTCACAGACTCATTAGATAACAAAAAGGTAATTAAAACCATTTAACACTTAATCAGTATCATTTAAATTAATTAACCTATGAACCTGGAATTTATCCTCACTTAAAAATAACTTTATCATTTAACCTTCAAGTAAAAGAACTATGTAAATGTAGAATCACTTATCTCCTTTAGTGAACCCTAAAACTTAATTAACCATATAAATCGATTTACTTTAACTAAATACACAGTTCATTTATCTACAACAAAATTAAATACCTAATTCAATAATGTTTATTCCGTTAAAATCTTTTGTTAAATAATATTTTACTAAGCAACCCATCGAAATAACCATTTTCTCTTTAATTATTTACCTAATTCATTCCCTGGCACAATAATTCACAAGTAATTGTAGCAATATTTTATTCTAAGTAACCAACTACCTATTTTCCAAGAGTATCCATTAGCCAACCCTAAAAGCATGCGAGGAGTTAGATATTAAGATAACATTTATTTCATTCTAAAAGAAATATAAAACAATTAAAAGATATCATGAAATTAATACTATAAAATTAAATCACCAATTAAGAGAACATGTAAGAAAATTCAAGATATAATTTATATTATAATTTTCCTTAATTTAAATCTCACATTAAAAACTTTTAACCTATTTTTCCATCTTAACTTAGAGACAATGATTAATAATATTCAAAAAGGACATATGTTTCCTCTTAAGGTAACAAATGTGAGAATTCTAACTGCACCATCCTTAACACCTAATGACTAACTACCTGGCAATATTTCATGCCAACAATTAATAACTTTATTTATTCAGAACAAGATCCTTTAATTATATCTCACCTCAACCAATATCCAACCTAATTATTATAAAACAAATATATATATATATATAACTTCACTTTCTGATTACAATTAAGAGATCTTTTATCTAGCTGGGATAAAAATCTAATCCTTCACAGCACAACCTTAACCTAAATAAAATTAATATTTTCAGTTAATCTACTCTAATTCATTCACTTCATTAACTAAACATCTTTCAACGTAATTTCCTTAACTACTAATATTATGAATATTACCTAAAAGCAAGATCTTCACATCAATAAAAGAATATACCCTTTGCACAATATTTACCTTAAACCTATTCAGTTACAAAAGCATAACTCTAATTCCCGATATTCTAATGTGTCACCAATTTCATTATATAGTATAATCATTAATTTTACAACCAAGATAAAATTATTTTCTAACAATTGCCCATGAAACTAAAGGGATTATTTAAACTTATAAATTTCTCATCAAGACTAGGTGAGACGACTGGAACAGATTGCAAACAGAACTAGAGAGTTTATTTAAATCTATACACCCTATCATGTTCAAGTGAGCAGGTGAGACATGTTATCAAAGAAGCCAGAGAGACTATTTAATTTACTATACTTTTGCAAGTCTGACATTGCAGCTGTGATAGTTTTGCCTATGGTTTCAGGGAGGTTTTATAAATTTAGATTTCCAGACTATGTGAAGGAGCTCATCTAAGCACTGTATCCAATAACATCAATTTCTCTCAGCTTCGACTGAATGGAGGTAACTGGCAAGGGCTTGAAACATTGCGCAGACCAAGAGAATTAAATAATCTGCTCATTGGTCCTCAATTTCTTCACTTGAACAATCTGCTCATTGACGGCATCAGAGAAGACACACGAACCAAGCTTCCTCCAAGTTTGAGATGGTTACGGTTGCAAAAATGCGAGAGGCCATTCATATTAGAAAGTGAATTTTGGAAATATCGCCATCTAATTGCATTACTAACAAATCTTCACGTATTACTCACAAGGCAGAAGAGAAGAAGAAAGGTGAGGTGCAAACACATAACTTAAGAGACGGAGCATTAATGTACAATAGTTCTATTGCTGGTGAGTTTACAGAGACGCGCTCAAGTTTGAAGTTGAAAATGAAACTTTACCATGATCGATGGAGGGCTCTTTTATTATGTTAGTATTTGACAATATTTATTTTCAAGTGCTGCAACTGTGTTAGATTGTCAAAGTGATCAAGAAGGTTATTTAAACCTTTAAAAAATTTCTATTATTGTT
>VDFB02018426.1:0-12316 GCA_007258455.2 Sequoia sempervirens
CTGCTAGCACTCAGGAAGGGAGCAAGAGTATTGTATGCTCTTGGAGATTCAGAGATAGTCGTGAAACAGGTGAAGAAACAATATGTCTGCCATAACAAAAGATTGACTTGTTACTGCAACAGAGTGTGGGATATTGTTGAGAGCTTTGATGCTTTCAATATTCAATCCATGAACCGATCAAATAATCAAGTAGCAAATTCTTTGGCACAAGCAGCCAGTTCACTGGAGCCGCTAGCCATGGATGGCATAAGTCAGTTCACGGTGGAGCTATCATCCATACCATCTATTCCAAATAATATTACAAACTTCCACGTTTTTGAAGATGATAACCATATTCGTGAATTTCTAACAAGTTCAGATGTTTTTGCAGCGCAAGTTATTGATGAGGAAGAAACACAAAAGGAAGCCGAATTTGACGATGATGGTATCCTGAACTTAAGAACAAACATCATTCCGAGAGGGATGATACAATTAGAGAGAATATTTGACCAAGATCAAATTGATCAAATTAAAAGTCAAAGGATTGAAGGTGATCAATACGAGAAAGTGAACCTGGGATCAGAGCACGATATCAAAAGTGTATGCATAGGAAAGACTTGTACACCCGAGGAAAAGATAGGAATTATTCAGAGCTTGAGACAGTTCCCTGATGTCGTAGCATGGAGCTATGAAGATTTGAGAACCTACGATACCTCCATCATTACGCATACAATCCCGCTCAAGCCAGGAAGCAAGCCTTTCATACAGCGCCAGAGACCAGTTAATCCGTTGCTTGAACCACTCATCCATCAGGAGGTCAAGAAACTATTGACAGCAGGAATCATATTTCCAGTGCGCCACTCAACGTGGGTCGCCAACCTCGTCCCAGTGCAGAAGAAAAACGGAAAAATCAGGCTGTGCGTTGATTTCCGGAATTTAAATAGAGCTTTTGAAAAAGATAATTACCCGCTGCCATCGCTTGATGAAGTGTTACAGATTGTCAATGGTTCGCGAATGATGTCCTTTTTGGACAGATATTCCGGATACAACCAGGTCCTGGTAGAATATGAAGACAGATTGAAAACGGCGTTCACAACGAAATGGGGAACCTTTGCCTACAAGAGAATGCCCTTTGGGCTAATTAACGCAGGGACCACGTTTCAGAGGGCCATGGACATCGCCTTCCGAGATCTAATTGGAAAGTGTATAATCATCTATATGGATGCTCTGACAGTATTTTCAAAGAAGAGAGAGGACCATGTGGAGGACCTAAGGAAGGTATTTCAAAGATGCCAAAGGTATGGGATTTCCTTAAATCCAAAGAAATGCATATTCGGGGTCACCGAAGGCAAATTGTTAGGCCACCTGATCACTGAGAGAGGAATACTGATTGATCCTGAACGTATAGAGGCAATATCAAGAATTCATTTGCCTAATAGCCAAAAAGAACTGAGATCTTTCTTTGAAAAGATCAATTTTGTTAGAAAATTTATCACTGGTTTTGCTGAGATAGTGAAACCTTTAAATGAGATGCTGAAGAAGGATGCGAAAATGGAGTGGACCGTACCAACAAAGAAAGCATTTGAGGAAATCAAGCAGGCTATCGTTGATGCCCCTGTTTTGGTTAGCCCAGATTATACGAAGCCTTTCTACTTGTACTCCTTCGCATCAGAACATTCTTGTGCAGCAATGTTAACCCAGAGAACAGAAGAGAGGGACGAGCATCCCATAGCTTTCATGAGCTCACCTCTCAAAGATGCTGAATTGAGATATCCAAGTATCGAAAAGCAGGCATATGAACTGGTAAAGGCCATCAAAAAATTCAGGCATTATATCTTGAGGAGTAAGGTCTTCGCCATCATTCCTGATGCAGCTGTCGAAACACTCCTAATGCAAAATGAGCTAGGGGAGAGAAGAGGAAAGTGGGTCGCCACTATCCAAGAGTATGATATTGAGTTACAACCGATGAAGCTGGTCCATGGACAAGCTCTAGCTCAGACCATGGCTATTGAAGGACCTGGCTTAGTGCAGCAAACGTATGTGTTGACTGATACTTCCCCAGGGGAATGGTACTATGATATCATCGCATACTTGATAAATCACAAGTATCCTGCACAAATGAACCCAGCACAGAGGCGAGCCTTCAAGCTCAAATGTCAACGCTATATGCTTCAAGGGTCAATTCTCCATAGAAGGAACCACGAAGGGATTTACTTGAGATGTGTGGGAAACGATGAAGCTAAGAGAATTATGGAGCATTTCCATTCTAAGTTCGGGACAGGACATGGAGGAAGTCAGGCCACAGCTTATCAGATCTTAAGAGTAGGGTACTATTGGCCTTCTGTTTTCAAAGATGCATATGAGCATGTCAAAACCTGTCACACCTACCAAATTACTGCAACCCGTGAAAAGAATCCCGCTATGCCCTTACAGCCAATCACAGAAGTCAAACCATTTGCGATGTGGGGACTTGATTTTATCGGCATGATAAACCCACCATCATCAGCACAACACAGATATATTTTGACAGCAACAGACTATTGCACCAGATGGTCTGAAGCACAGGCACTGAAGAATTGCACAACAGATGCAGTAATCAAGTTTTTAGAGGAACATATCATCACCAGATTCAGTTGCCCTAAGGCCCTTGTTTGCGACAATGGTTCCGCGTTCACTTCATTAAAATTTTCAAATTGGGCATTTGATTACGGGATCACATTGAAGTTTTCTTCAAATTATTACCCCCAGGGTAATGGACTGGCAAAGTCCATGAACAAGAATCTGCTTAGTGTCATCAAGAAATTGTTGGATCAGAACCCAAGAGATTGGCATTCTCAACTCAGGTTCGCTCTATGGGCAGACAGAACAAGAGCCAAGAGGTCATTGGGAACCTCTCCATATCACTTAGTCTATGGGCAAGACCCCGTCTTTCCCATCCAACTGAGGATTCCGACACTCAGGTTCATGCACGAATACTTAGACCCAGATGATAGAGTTCAGATTCGCCTTTCACAATTATTGCTACTGGAAGAACAGAGAGATCAAGCTCTCGAAAACTTTGCTAAACACCAAGGGATTGTCAAACGATGGTTTGATAAACACGCAACAACGAAGTCCTTCAGAATATCTGACCTGGTTCTATATTGGGATAAAGCCCACGAACAAAGAGGGGATCACGATAAGTTTGATAACTTATGGAAAGGACCATACCAAATTGCTGAGATATTGGCAGAAAATGCATTCAGGTTAAAGACCTTGACAGGGGAAGACATCCCACTGCCCGTCAACGGGCAGTTTTTGAAACATTATTTCCAGCCTTGAGTTCCTGATAGGGCTCGCTTGTACATAGTTAGAGTAGTTGCTTTCAGGTTTTGTTTTTGCTTTCCTTAGATTAGCCGTCCTTGCTTTCTTAGATTAGCTGTTTTCTTAGATTAGTTTGCTTTCGTTTCACTTTGCTTTGGTTAGTTTTTGAATAAGGAGGGTGTCCCATTCCGCGAAAAAGGTGATGTTGCTTACACGCACACATTTTGGCTTGACCTCGCTAAGGAAGGTTGTGAATATTCCTCGGGTAAACATTTATGGAAAATCTATGAATCCTAAATTAATTGTTTCTAAAGTATCTTAAGGTCGAGGTTAGTACTTGACTAGAAAGGAAGTCATCTATTGTGTCTTGATACCGAGTCTTACAGTTATTACATTTTACACACTTAAAGAGTTCTCTGAGTCATTATTGTCTCCTAGGTGAAGTTGTTGGCTAGAAAGTAATCAAAAGTCCTTCAGTGCCACTATAATGCTCAAACCTAGGTGAGCTTCATTGCTTGCAGGCCAAAGTGTGGAAATATATGAAAAGAAAAGAATATCAAAATGAATCAAAAGAAAAGAATGAAAAATCAAAACACTTGGCTTTTGGGTGTGCGGACATCTCTATAGGTGTACCAAAGAATCAAAACAAAAGGAATAAATCGCCGGAAGTAGAGCAATCTCCGTGAGATTATAGCAGATAACCTTGCCGGGGCTATGGACGCTCGCTGGCAGCGAGGCTCTATCCAAGGATGCTTTTGGAGCTAAGATCAAAAAATAAATACACTGGAAAGCCATCATGGAACCAAAGAGTCATATTGGTCTTAAGGGACAGGAATAAACCCATATGCACACACTTATAACTGAAGGATAAGATATCTTGATATGGTTTAGGACTTCTCTTCCCTTTTGAGTACTCTTCTTGGTCAAGGGATAAGTTAGGTGGAATTAATTCAAGATTCTGGATTTGAAGTGGATATTATCTCTGGAATGTTCAGGAACATTCCCCACATGGAGTCGCCAAATGTTGTGACCTTTTCACACATCACCCCATCACCGATGGGGACCCCTAGTTGTCTGCTAGTTTTTAGGGTTTTGTCTCCTTGCAACGGTTTCATGAGGTCGCCTTATTGAGAGTTCAGGTCAGTTTGCCGAGAGTTACCCGAGCCAAGTCAGTAATCCATGCTTGAATCAGCGCGTAGACGTCATGGAAGCGCTCAGAAGGCCTAGGAAACGAAGATCGCTTGTGAATTCGGCCAATTCTGACACTTCCTTTTTTTTAGGGAAATTTGCTTTTCAATTTTTGGTGGCATTTTGGACCAAACAAGGTTCCCTATTTTTTAGGGTTTTGCTTTTTCTATTTTTAGAAAGTTTCTATATTTGGAAAGGTCTCGAATTCCAAAAATGCACTCAGAAGTTCAAAAAACTCGATAGAACTCTCAGAAAATCAAAGAGAAAATTGAAAAATCATTGAAAAATCTGGAAAAACAAAGTAAAAAGCATGAAAAAATCAGACCAAAAAAAAATCAAGTTTTGGAAAAATCAGTCCAAAATCGATCAGATCTGAAGCAAAATCACAGAAAAATCAACTCAAAAGGGATGAAATTCATGAGAAATCTGGTTAAGTCTGCCAAGAGGAAGATGTCTACAGCTTTGGAAATCCGTAACCAGAGGAAGGAATGTCCAAGAGCTAAGCAAGTCCGCCATGTCAAGTGCCAAAGGGTTGTGAAGTCCGCCAGCTTGAAGGAAGCATATCCAAAGACTCTCTAAAGTCCGCCTTGCATATCCTAGCCTCCTCCAAAGTCCGCCATGCCACAAGGAAGAAGTGCAAGGACTATCCAAAGTCTGCCCCACTTGTCCAAGATGCTAAGAAAGTCTGCCTTGACTTGAAAGGAAGTGGCAAGAGGTCAAAGAAGTCCGCCATACACTTGCCAATAGGTTGGAAAGTCCGCCTAGGCACATGGGAGAAGAAGAAAAATCAAAATTTTTGCTAAGTATTGGTGCCTAGCAAGGAAAATTTCGAAAATTTGCTAAGTGTGAGGGCCTAAAAAGGTGGAAAATCGATTTTTGGCTAAATATTATGACATTTCCAAGGGATAAAATGTTAAGCAAAGTGCCAAAAGACTTGGAAGTGCCATGTTCAAAGAGATGATGTCCAAGACCATCCAAAGTCCGCCTTCACCTTGTCCAAGTGCTTGGAAAGTCCGCCATGGTCTATGAAAGGGAAAATTTACATTTTTTTGCTAAGTGTTTGGTGCCTAGTCAAGACAAATTCGAAAATTTTCCTAAGTATAGTGGCTAAAGGATGAAAAATTGAGAGTTTTGGGCTAAGTATCATGACATTTTCGAGAGGTCAAGTGCTAAGTTTGAAAGGACAAGTGCTAAAGAAATTAGGCTATGGCCAAGAATAAAATGAAGTGTGCCTGGCACAAAAGTGAAAGAGAAATTAAATTGCCTAAGTATGGGTGTTTGGAGAAAATGTTAAGAAATTGACAACTTTGGCTAGAGAAAAATGCACGAGGCAAAGAGAAAGGGGAGATCGCCCTTGGCCAGAAGAGATGGAAATTTGTCGAGCATCACAAAATTGCGCCTAGCAAAGATGTCCAGACAAGGATTTTGCCTAGAAAAATTCGTCTGAGCGAGAAAAAAATTGACTTTGGCAGAAGAAAATAAGCTCAGTGCAAGTAAAATTTCGCCTCGGCAAAGAAAAATAAGGATCTGGGATAACATTTGACGATGGAATGGCTTAAATTTTGACTTGGCTAGACGAAATTGGTAATAAAATCAGAAAATAAATTTCTAGCCAAAGGAAACGAAGAGAAAATCGAAATAGCCATGGGTCCAAAACGAACGGGTTGGAATAAATTAAAATATTTTAATATTTTAATAATTTATTCCCACTACTCAGAAATTTAAATGGCCTTGGACAAAATAAAGTTTGCCAGAAATGTTTCGGAAGAAAATAAATTACGCCAGGCAGAGATAAAATCCAACAAGCAAAATTAAAATTCGCCATGAATTTTAAAACTTGGAAGGGTCGAATTTAATTAAATATTTAATGTTTTTTTTCAAAATTCGAAAAATCAAAGATAAACATTAAGCCAAAAATCGAATTTTTGAAGATCAATGAGATTTGCTTGGATAAGCTCAAGACGGATTCTGTTCGAAAAATAAAGGAAACCTGCATGTTTGAACAAAAGAAAACAAATCGAGATCGAGAGAGAAGATGGCAGTTGCTAAAACAAATCAAGCTCTTCAGCATTATAATGAGTTTCAGCAACTCATTTTTTCACACACAGCTGAAGAGAAATTTAATATCTCTCGGAATTCTCAGGCAGTTGATTGTTCAGTAGGCAAGATCGAATTTTCCAGAAGAAGTAATGTTATGATGAGGAAGAATTTTCGCAGGAAAGGAAAAGATTTATTTTGAATTCTTCTGTGCAAGAGGGGCGCACTTCATTAATTGTTTTTTGGAGTAAATTATCAGATTTTAAATCTGATTTGCAGCTAGCAGTTCTTCATTGAGGTTTGATGTTCAGTCAAATAAATTCGCCATTCTTCTTCTGTCTTTTCATCTTGGCAAAAGTTCTGGCCAAAATCTTAACTTCGTCCATTTACTTTCAGCTTGCTTTTTCGCAGCAATTTAATTATTTAACTGGCTGAAAGTAAATTTTCGAATCCAAGGCATGAGAATAAATTATTTGAAAAAGTCTTTGTATTAATGTTAATCTTTTGGACTGCAGGTTGACGACCACGGCAGGCGAACCATCAAAGAAGACGAAAATGAAGTTCGCCAGCAAAGGTGCTCAGCGGGAGACTAAAGTCATTTCAAAATGGAAGAATGTCGTAGACACCGATCTCGGACATGTCGACTTTGATGAGTTTAAGAAAAGAATGTATGGACAGAATGGACTTACCACACCGATAGCCAGATGGATAGTCAGAAATGGGATTTTTTAGGCAGCTGGATTCCCACCGGCAATGGATTGTGCAGAATTGATGGTGGAGTGTGCTATCCACTATGATGCTCAGAAGAGGCAGATCATCGCACCTGATGGAAGAATCTTGGCACACTTAGGCGAGGTGGCGATCCAGGAAACCTTCGGCATCCCAGAACATTCACGGACGGTCTATAAGACCAAGGAAGAAGCCAAGAGGTTATATGACAGCAAACCAGATTTGTGTGCCACAACAGTTAACAAGGTGTGGATGGACAAGCCTAAGCCATCAATAAAGAAGATGCCCAAGAGACCCCGCCGGACAGATTTCAAAGAAGATTTTGGAGACATCATCTTGATGCTGAACAGAGTAGCTGGCAACCCGCAAGGCACCTTTTTCAAGAGCTGGATGTACTATTTCATAGACGAGATCACTTTTGGCGTCAAAATGTTCAACTGGTCACGGATGATAAGTGACAACCTCCACGAGCAATTGATCAACCTCGAAGAGACTAAGTCTTTTCATATGAGTTCGTATGTTGTCTACTTGTTGGCTAGATCGTACAAGTATCTAGGATTGATTTGCAAGGGCAAAATTGGCAACGGTGAAAACGAACTCAGGCCTTACGATTGTTACCCTCAACTCCAGTTGAAGGAGAAGTCTCACTTCAGAAGGGTGCATGATGCCTTCCTAATGCATATTACCAGAAAGCTTCAAGGAGGAGTGCATCAGAGGTTGAGCCATGAGGCGAAAAGTCTAATCAGTAAATACGGATCTTGGTTCATCCAGTTCCTGAAATTCACATATGTCAGGATCCAGGGATTTATTGGAAATCCCTATAAATTGCCCATTTATCCGACAAATCGGATGATTTTGCTCGAGGTCTTGAGACAGTTAGAGGAATATCAGAACATCCAGAGGCCAACCAAGAAGGCATCTGTCACATTCCCATTTTTCATCGGGAATATGTTGGAGTATTGTCCATTAGCACAGGTAGCTGAGAGTGCAAGGTTGGAGATCCAGTGGTATCCGTTTACAGCCTACAAGTCCAGGGTCAACTTTGACCCGCATCATAATATTCGGACAGTAGAGGGGAGAAAGTACAAGCACAGAGTGGAACTGGAAGATTTCTGGGCTAATGCCGCCGATGAATACGAAGTTAGGAGGAGACTATGGTCCAGAATGCCACTAGACTTCATGAGGGCAATTGAGTTCTGCCGGGTACCTGACCAGTTGCAGGACGATGGGAACTACATCCAACCACGCTTCGAAGAGAGTCGACCTCTTCCTCCCGTGAAGTGGTCGGAACCTGAGCACGCAGACTTGGCGACCTTGGTGAGACCGGTGACTAAATACTCTCAGTGGTGGGTTGACTATCATGCCCAAGAAATGAGACAGAGAAAAATCACGCTCAAATATGATCTACTGAGCGAGTCAGAATCGTATTCTTCTAATGCCGGTGCATCCCATCAGGATTTGGTTGGGATTGGAGAGAAGAGGAAGGAAATAGTCCCAAGTACAGAGCTTGCTTCCAAAAGGCATAAGGGAGAGCCATCTCGTTCAGCAGCATCTCGAAATTTTGACGAGCTGGTGGCTATAGATGAGTCCTTGGTGGAAATACTCGTACCTCCTACAGTTCGGGAAGAGAACGATGAACCTATCCAGCTGGATGACGAGGAGCCTCTGTCACCTACGGGCACGGAAATCTTAGGTTCAGACAATGAGATAGAAGCCCGGAATAATGACTTTGAGGAGGGAATGATTTCCGCTCTCAGAGGGGTTGTGGATGTTCCGAATGAGGAAGAGGTTCAGGTAGAGGATGGAATTGAGCAGTCAACCATTCCAGATTGGCTGATCAAGAGGATGAAGATTCAGGTACCTGTAGAAGCTTAAGAAGAGGAGGATGATACTGCCAATTTCTTGGCAAGGTTGGAGCAAGTTGCAATCAAGAAGCCTGCCAAGAAATTCTCTACCATTTGAAGGGACGAGACAGGTAGCCGTTCCGTACACATTGCAGTACCCACGGTGGACAAGCCACAAGACGAGATTACTCCTCAAGAGTATGCCATAACCACTGTTGATCTTGGCCCAACCTCAAAAGGTCAAGAAGTGGAGGAATTAGATAATTCCGTCTCGACCATCAAAGCGAGATTGGAAAAGGAAGTGGCTAAGAAGAAAGAGTATAAGAAGGAGGTTGAACGCCTTAAGGTGTACATACAACATTTGACCCAGCCACTTGATCAGGGTAATGCGGTAGCTTCTCCTCTCTTCAATTCATCACAAGAAGTGACCAAGGATGTCGAGCACGGAATGGTAATAGCCAAGGAAGCTCAGGACTGGATGGCGAGTGAAGGCACAGAAGCGGCATTGTTCATGGAGAAACTGGCACTTGCTTATGGGCAAACCTCATATTTTCTTTCTAGACTTATTGATATGGCGGAAACATGGGAATGTATTCCGGATATGCAGGAGAGGCTTATTCCATGCCTCAGGCTATTGAAGGGCACTCCAAGAGAGGAGTTGGTCGACAAAAAGGTGATTGCTGCAGGAGCAGCATATGATTTCAATCACTGGTTTTGGGCAGTAACTATACGTAGGGAAGTTTTGGAGAAGGCAAAAGTGGATGGACTTAGAATTGAGGAGCAGGTAAAGGAAATTCAAGAGAAAATTCATATGACAGCTGCAGAAGTGTTTGATCAAGAGATTGTCCGAGAAAAGGACATGCAGCTGGAGGAGCTGAGACGAAAGGTTCATGAGGTTTTCTTCTCGACTACTAGACCACTTCTAAGACAGGATTTTGCGAGAGTAGCAAGTCTTTCAGCCATCCGGAATGATTTTAGGAAGCAGGAAGCGAATTGGGAAAATACCTTTGCCAAATGTGCAGAGAACTTGGATGAACTTGAACTCCGGATCAGCATGCTGCCACCTGTCACGATGGAGGAGGTCATTGCAGTAGTGTCCAGGTTCGTCGAACGCAATGCTGCTCAGAAGGATAAGGACACCTCTCCTAGATAATAGCTGCAACTGCCTCTCTACTGATTGATGACTTATGTTATTTTGGGCAACCCTAATTAGGGTTGGGTTGTAATAATCTTGGCCGTTGATATTGTTTTAATCTCGGCCCTTCATTTCATTTTTGAAACTCTATATAAACTGATGATCTCTCACTTTCATTTGTGTGGAGACAGAATATGAGATTGTTGCACTGAGACTATTTCGAATAATAAAAGCTCTTATGCATGATTTGCTTTGAATAACTTTTATTGTCAAATAGTAAGCGAGGTTGCATATCTTCTTCCACCATAGATTAAAGTTAGCACTAAGTTAAATAGAATTTGCTTTGAAAGTTGGTTAAGTGAATGAGAGATTGATAGTACTGATTCAATGGTGAAGTCATGCTCATACTTTATTCGAATGGATGATTTGCATTCGATGCGTAAAGTTAGCCTGAGCTTATAATCGTGAAAGCTTAACTTCAGCCTCATTCGAGGTTTGAAAATCATTATCACACCCCTAGAAGGTACCAGCTTTAGTATGTTGTCTAGGGGCCCGAAACAAAATCGCGGTTATTTCCCTTCACAGAATGTGTTGTCTCTTGAATTCTTGGGCATGGGTGATTCGAAGACCCTTATCCTTTTCCATTTTTTTGAGATTCAAATTGAAGTCCTAATTGAGAAGCCTTTAATGATAAACTCGCCTAAGTCCTAAACTTGTGAAAATTCCTTTAAGCGTAAGTCCCCTTGTTTATTACCAGCAAATCACAACGCCCATTGAGCTTATCCACACGTCAAGACCTGACTAAAGAAACCTTGGAATCGCCAATATGATCTTCTTGCAATCTTAGCATACATGGTGGTTTTTCAAGAGAGGATAGAGTGTCTACGGACATTTTGATACGAAGTGTTAGGTGGATGATAAAGCGTGCACCAACGGTAGCTTGTGAAAGAATGAAATTCAGCGACTGGGAGACATTGGTAGAAGTTATTATACAATGGGCTCCACTATATGGTCCCTTTGTTCACTATTTCCTAGAACTAGTTGAAGTGCAGCCATAGAACATTTCAGCAAGCTTTAGCACCATCCGGGGACCCAGAAATTAAAGTCAATATCACGCCCCTAAAGGCTATCTGGAATATTTTGTGCATCCCTAACCCCGACTCCAGACTAGAAGAGGTAGAGCCATTCAACCCAGCGAAGGGAGAGGTAATATGGTGAGGTATGAAAAAGGCTCTGTAATTTTTTAACAAAGAAACCAAAAGGCCTAAGGAAGATCATCAAAAGCCACCAAAGATTCGAGTGCCGCACATCACCTTCCCACCAGATATGCAGGATGCATTCTCAATGCTCACATTTGTTTGTGGCCTGGACATCGATAAGGATGTGTACGAATTTTAGTTGGGTCTAGGGTTTTAGTTCCACAAGCAACACTCCTTCTGGTATGATTTTGTGCAATTCCTTATTAATGAGATGCTAAGGCAAATAAGGGACTACAAAACACAACAAAGGTTTAGGTTTCCTTCCTTCCTTGCTCACATGTTTTTGCACCAGAACCCTAATTTATTTAAGAAGTATGTAAGGTTGTCTATCTTTGATGAATCAGGAAAAAGAAGGAAAACTTCTGTATGGACTCCTCTCCTCTCCTCTACCTATGATTATTATGCATTTTTGGATTATTTCTTGACTCTGATTTTGCAAGATTTGAAAGGGGAGGATGATAGTGACCGGCTCACCAAGGAGTAGACTTTGTATATGCAAAACTTCACTCTCAAATGTGACTGGTTTCTCAGAGTGGATTTCACATTCATTTGGATGCACTGTTTCATTGGGGAACCATTTTGCCTTCCATCATGTGTCACAAATCAGGTCCTATCCCTTGAAATGTTTCGGAAAGTATCCCTTATTGACTACAAATTTTGTGGAGGGAAGGTCAAGAAGAGGGGATTCTTCGGTTGTCCGCAAACCTTCAAAATGGTGGTCATGAACAAAAAACAGACGCACAAGTTGCTAGAAGATAAGCTGGCTCATCTGGGATTGGTAATGATTTGCGATAATTGGGATTACAACCCCAAAAATGACATGCTGAATGAATTTTTCAAGG
>VDFB02018427.1:0-41896 GCA_007258455.2 Sequoia sempervirens
TTGACACATTGAGATTAGTATTTCAAAGTGAAAACATGCTATCCATAGTGTGGACATAGTGTTATAATATTGTGCATGAGTAGTTTCCACTACCTAAACCAACCAAAAATAACACTAATTAATAAACAATTTCGTAATTTTAGCTTAGCTTGCACTCAACCTAATCATTTTTTTAATCAACAAAGCCCCTTTTGCATACCACTTCACTACTTCAATTAATACTATGTGTGATGAAATGTGAAATTATAAAATAAGGACAATCAATAATAAAGCATGAGAACGAGAAATTAAATTAAATAATCAATGAAGGTACCTATTTCATGCCACCTTAATCAATGAAGGTACCTATTTCACATTCAACAATCACCTACAGTAAAGCATGGGAATGATAAATCAAATTAAATAATAAGCAATAATTTCACCACAAAGCCTCATCTTGCTCCATCGACCTTGGATATTCTTCCATGATTTGATATGTGGATTGCTCTTCTTACTAACATAATCTTTGATAGCAAATGGATAGGATAATAGCATGAATTTTCTCAAAAAATATGTATCCTTGATGGGTTGGAAGGTGGTAGTTTTATAGCTTTTTCATGATGTTGATCAGTGATGGAGAATGATCAAAGGAATCAATGGATGAGGTTGATTGTGAGGATGTGAGGAACATGAATGCAACATTTGTCCTTATGAAGGGTTTGATTGATGAGTTAATTGATCACATGGATGAGTGAAGTGATTGCATGGATGAGTGAAGTGGATTTGATTGATGAGTGAGACTAAGAGTGAGTCTGAGTGAATTGATGTGATTTTTTAGTTAACTAACTTAATTGATGGATTTGAGAAGAATATTAATAGAATTAGGAGAAAATAAATAAAATATTAATTTCATTTATTTAGAGGGAAAATTAAAAAATAATTAAATAAAATATATTAATTTATTTAATTGTAGAGGAAATGTTAGCTAATTAAATAATTAAAATTATTTAATTACAATGGATAAGAATAAATTAATGGATGAATAAACTAAATAATTAGAAAAATATTTAATTAATATGGATGAGAAGAATTAAATGAATGGATTAATTAAATAATTTTAAAATTACTTAATTAATGTGGATGAGAGAAATTAGTGTGATTGGTGTGTTAGCTTAATTAAATAGTTAAATTATTTCATTAATATTGATAGAGGAATTGATGAGAAATGATGAGGTGATGAGATAGAATGTGTTAGTCATTGTTTAGGTGTCTAAATTTTTCCCCTCTTTGAGACAATGTGTTTATTGCATTGTTTCAAAGACATAACTTTGGTACAAAAAAATTGGTTGGTGACGTGCCCCATATTCCCCAGTGAACCGAAGGATGGAAGTAGGATGCCCTCTCGAGAGATTGGCTAGGAAAAATATTTTTTTCAGTCAAACTCTCGATAAGAAGGACCAACTAGGTCTAGTGGATTAGGGATGAAAAATGGAGTCAAGAATGGAGGGAAAATAGGAAAAATGGGAGATGGGGTCAAGCTCTTTCTGAGAGAGATGAGGCCCATGTCGATCAAGATAGTCTTCAAACCTAGTTGGCTATGAGGGCTTCAAAGGGAGATATGGAGGTGGCATTGTGGTAGCAAGTAGAGGCTAATGTAAGGAGGATTGGGGATATGATAGAAGTCCTATGGCTTAGGCTATGGCTAAGGTCACCAAATCAATGTAGGAGGTCATGTATCAAAAGACTCTATACGAGACATAGGTTCCTACAAATCATTGATCACTTAGCTTTATTACATAGAGTTATTCAGGGGATTATAGTTAGTGAGATCAAATACTCCTTCAATTATGGGGCTGCCACAACCATCACTAGTACAAACACTAATAAGTCCTCACCCATCAATACTAAGATCACTCAACCATTAAGAGGGTGGAAGCTTTGCCTCGTGGGTCATGTATATGTGTACCATATGATATAGATTGTGTATCATTTTTCTTATGGGATCATGTATATATGTATATTTATGGCTCATGTAGTCCACGTACAAATATTCTTTTGATGTATCATGACATGAATTTTTATGTATATATGAGATGAGACTTTATTTTTGATGGCTCGATTGTAATGAGTTTATTATGATGTGCATGATGATGATGTTATGATGCTATAATGTATGTGATAATGATATATTTATATATGCTTCATGTTATGATGATATGATGTATATGATGTGATTATGATGTAATTTATGTGATGTACATATGATGATGATATATGTGTAGATGTTATTGATGATGCAAACACACTTGATGATGTATATATGTGATGGATATGATGTGATTATGATGTTATGATGCACTTGATGATGAATACAATGATGATGCATATGTTATGATTTAAAAATGATGTGATGACCTATTATAATGACTTTTTGATCATGTAGGAAATGTGTAGATGCAGCAAGATTTTTTTGGATATTTTGTTTTTTATGTTGTGATACATATATGAAATGATTATTAGGATGGTATGGGGATGAGTTAGTATGGAAGAATAAATGAGGTAGAATGTAGGATATGATGAATGAGTTATTTTGTTGATCAAATATCGAATAGTGAAAGATGTAAATAAGTAATGGGGTGGATGGGGAATATGGGATGGAAATGTGATATGCTTAGGTTATGCTTGAAACATGTAGAGAGAAATCCTTATTTTAATATAGAAAATAGATATTATAATCTAAATTATGAGGAACCAGGGTGTCATTGTATCTGTTGCATGGAACTTGACTCTACAAACAAAAGGTTTCCCTTATTCATACCAAACATAATATAACCTTGTCAGATATATGTGAGGAAGTAAGACTTCGAGCATGATAGTCCTAGTGCACAAAATTTATTAAATGACCTTATATGCAAAGGACAATTTTTTATGCAATAAGCCATCCCAACACACACAAGGTAAGTATTTTTTTGGTAATTTTACAAGAACATACCACAAACACAACATACAAAAACAATGATCATGCCCCATTTTATGTTTTTCTAAACAAACCAAGATATAAACAGATTGAGGTGTCCTTGAGTAAGCATTAGAAGGATACAAAAGGATAAATCAACAAGAAAAAGACCAACTAATAAAACAAATCAACAACCATCATATCTCTTGCCAAAAAAGTTATGTTGATATTGCATTATGCCTATTTAGGAAAGATGAATTCGTTAAGACATGGATTGGGATGATGGACAAGATGATTAGGAAATAGGTATATAGATAGCATGTTGGTTCAACAATGGTCTTTACTTGTGATTTTCATGAAAGCTCATTTTTTTTGCTTGATGCATAGTTTTCTTTTACTTGTGTGTCAGGTCTAGGTGGTGATAGTTTATTATGGATGATATGGAGGGGTTGCATATTTTTATTTATTATAGTTTGTGATAAATTTATTTTTTATGGAAAGTGTGTAAATATGGAATTGTGGAAGTGTGAATTTTCCTCTCAAGATGACAACAAGGATCCAATTTAATGACTAGGTCAAGGAATATGCCCCCAGTTGGGTATAGAATCATTTATTATGAGATGGGTGGAGTGAATTTTATTATGGTATTAGGTAGGATGGATAATGATAGACACTGATAGTTATCAAGCCATGTTAGGTGGACAAGTGAAATGTGGTAGGTAGTACCATGTGTATGAGAGGATTGACTTTATTATGGGTGAAATGGATAAGAAATTGATATATGGTAGATGGCTCTTGCTACACATGGTGCCTATAAACAAGTTTTCACCATGGTACTTGGCCAAGGTTCCACCGAAGTGATTTTAACTATTGGATGGATTATTTCTCTTTACTTTTTCTATTTTTGTTTATTTTGTTGGGATACCCCGAGGGTTAGGCATAATTTTTTTTAGATGACTATTATTGATGGGCTCTTCTATAGGCTCACCTTTAGGTATTGCAAGTTGGTAGTCTCTTGATCCATAGCTTGTTGTGATGACAAAAGGCCCCAACTGGTTAGGCTCAAATTTACCCTTCTTATCATGGTCGTATTGATTCTTTTGATTTTTCTTTAGGATAAGGCCGCTACTTTAAATATCCAATTCATGGTAGGCTTGTGAATGATTTAGTACATTGAGATTCCTTTCATCTAGTAACTCTAGCTCATTTAATCTAGAAACTTGATACTCCTTGTAATTAATAAGATGTTGCAAAGAGGCCCTTAAAGAAGTAAGTTCAACCTCAATAGGAAAAATGGCTTCACTTCCAAAGACAAGTGAATATGGAGTAGCACTTTTGGTTGTACAAATATTAGTATGGTAGGCTCGTAAGGTAGGGTTAAGTTGTAGATGCCAGTCACAATCAACTTCATTGACCATTTTCTTGAGGATTTTCAATATGGTTTTGTTGGAAGCCTTGGATTTTCCATTACTTTATGGATAATAGGAGGTAGGAAAGTGGTGTTGGATATGAAATTGATGGAAAATACCACAGATGTCTTGGTTCTTGAATGAATTTCCATTGTTTGTGATAATTGTGAGGGGAATATCGTACCAAAAAATAATAAAATAGAGGATGAACTTAGCTATTTTTTTGTTACTGATATAGGTTAACGGAACAATCTCTATCCACTTCGTAAAATAATCAGTGGCGGTGATAATAAATTTATGGTCATTTGATGAGGGGGTATGGATTTTTCCTACAAGGTCAAGTCCCCATTGTGAAGGGCTAAGGAGTAGTGATTGGTTGCAACTATTGTGTTGGTGCATGAATCAAATCTTTGTGTTGAAATAGAAGACACTTTTTAGCAAACTGTTGTGGACCATGTTCCATGGTTGACCCACAGTATCATGTTCGCAACATCCTCTTGGAAATTTTAGGCCCACTAGAATATACCCCATAGACACCCTTGTGAATCTCATGTAAGACAATTTTAACTTCTTTCAGGTTAAGAAATCTAAGGAGGGTACCATCGAGACCCATTTGATATAATTTATTGTCAAGGATAACAAAAGGAGAGGAATGATGTATATGAATATTTTCTTTTGGGTGTTAGATAGGTTAGGTGAAAGGGTATTCTCATGGAGGTAAACATAAATTTCATGATACCATAGGGAATTGGTACCAAAATTTTTGCACAAATTCTAATTTTGGAACATTGAAAGTTGGGATCAAGAGATTAAATAGAAATTCACAATGCTAACTATTATGAGGCATGTTCAAGAGAGACCCAATAGTGTCCATGGCGTCAACAAATTTATTGTTTAACCTTGGTATTTGTTCAAAAGAGATCCTTAAGAAGTATTGTTTGAAGTTGTCAACCATCCTCTTATAAAGGAGCAATTTTTCATCATTCATTTGATATTCATCATTTACTTATTTTATGACCAACTGCGAGTCTCTGTAAGCTTGAAGTTCTTTTATGTGCCACTGAACAACTATTTTGAGTCCTGTAATTAAAGCTTCATACTTGAAAATGGTGTTTGTGCATGGAAAATCTAGTCAATATGCCTTTGGAATACAATCTCCCTGTGGAGTGACAAAAATGAGTCCAACTCTTGAACCATGTTGGGTGTAAGAAAAATCAAAGTACAATTTACACAAGGTTTTTGGAATGATGGTGAATATTTCTTCATCTATAAATTTTGAAACAAGAGGATTATTTGCATTTATTGTTGCATCTGCTAATTGGTTAGCAATAACTTGTCCTTTAATAATCTTGTGATCCACATATTCAATATCAAATTCGCTCAATATCATGACCCATTTTGACATTCGTCTTGTAAGTGTGGCCTTAGATAGGAGGTATTTTAATGGATCAACCTTTGAGATGAGCTTTGTTTAGTAATTGAGCATATAGTGTTGTATTTTCTATGAGGAAAAGATGACATCTAAGCATGCTCATTCCATTAAAGAATAGTTGAGTTCATATCCTACCAATGTGTACAATTGATGTAAAATATTGCTCTTTCTTTCCCTGTGTCATCATGTTGTGCAAGGAGAACACCTAATACAACTGTGGTGGCATAGATATATAATAGCAAAGGTTTTCCTTGGATTAGTGACATCAATACTGGAGGTGAAGTGAAATAGTATTTCAACTATTGTAACGCTTGTTGATATTTCTCATTCCACTTAAATGTTACGTTCTTATATAGGAGATGTGAGAAAGGGTGACACTTGTCTACCAATTGGGTGAAGAAATTATAAATTTCTTGGAGTTTATCTTGGAGAATAAACAATTGTTTTAGATTATTCAATGGGGGCATTTGAACTATTTATTTTACTTTGGCTTGGCCAACTTTGATGCCTTTACAAGAAATAATGTACCCCAAAAATTTCCCTATAGTCACACTAAAAATGCATTTCTTTAGATTTAGCCTCACTTGATATTTTTCTAGCCTATAAAATATTTGTTCAAGTACATTCAAGTGACCTTCTCTTGTGGTAGATTTCCCCAATAGGTCATCTACACAATCATCCATGAAGTTGTGAAATAGGTCATGAAGTATCACTGTCATTTCTCTTTGGTATGTGGCTCGAACATTTTTTAGGCCAAAAGGCATCACTTTTTAGCAATACGTTCCCCAAGGACATATGAAGGTTATTTTTTCTTTATCCTTAGGGGATATGTGTATTTGGTTGTATCCTAAAAACCATCCATTGAGGAAAAAAATTAATGACCAATTTTTAAGTACACGATGATATCTATATTGGGTAGTGGGAAGTCATCTTTTCGACAGGATTTGTTCAAATTTCTAAAGTCGATACATATGTGAATGTCCCTAGTAACTTTAGTAACATGGATAATATTATTTTCCCATTATGGATAATCAATTGGATGAATGAATTCAACGTCTAACAAATTTTATAGCTCAACTTTTGACTAATAATCTTATTTAGGGATGCACTTTACCAAGTTTTTATTTTACCATTTTTGCATCTAGAAAAAAATGTTAAGTGATGAACTACCAAAGAGGGTTCAATTCCAAGCATGTCTACATAAGACAAAGAAAATTTTATATTTTATCTTTGCAAGAAGGTTGTGAAGTCCTTTTTCTCCTAAGGTGATAGTGATGCTGCAATAAATGTGATCTTGTGATTTTGTGTTTTACCAAGATTTATTTCTTGTGATTCCTCAATCAATACTAGAGATCTCTCTTGATATTTGGAAATGGTGGGAAGGTCAAACACTCCATCCTCAAGTGCCTCAATTTTTTTTTCTCCATTGGATATGCCATTTCTTTTTAATTTTTTTTTGATTTGATAGTGCCACATTGTGGTTTTCACTAGGGGATCAAAGGATTTGTCCTTCTCACCAAAGTATTCTTTGACATCAAGCTCTATAAAAAAATTAACTGTGGTTTCACAATGGTATAGTGTCTTGAAGCCCCATAGATTTTGTGATAACCTCATCGCTTTGAAATGTGTCCATAATTGGAGGTCCTTGTTGATCCCAATCTATAAGTTGAGGATAAATGAGTGGAAGGTCTTTAGATTGTGACATGGAAGTGAATGATATTGAGTATAAGGTACAAGTGGAAAATTCTTGAAATAATTCAATGATAAGCATGAAGGATTTGTCAAAGGTACCATCATTATTAGTTTCAATAATGAGAAAAGCTTGGGATACCTTAGTAGGGATGCACTTAAGGTCCAAAGATATAGTTTCCAATATCCCATACCCAAGACCTTGATATTTTTGTCTCTTTGTCACAATTATGGGCTCTATTATTCATTTTTCGTGAATCTCAAGACCACCTTGACCTTTATAGATCTCATATTTTTTATTATATGGAGGCCCTTAGTATACTTCTCAACAGGTAAGATAGTTGACTCTTCTTCTTTATACAACCATGTAGAGATGTCTTCTTCTATGGATTCTTTATTCAGCTCTCCCCAACGTGAAAATGTTGTGGGTATATATTTGATAACAATTGTAGATGTTGTTTGAAGTTGGTTGGGGCTTTCCATATGATTTTGGTGAGGATGGAAGTTACTATATATAGAAGGATTCTTTCATGTTATATTCTTTGCATCCTTTGTCATTGACTTGGACTTGGATTTTGGGGATGGTGATGTTTGGAGTGGGTGATGTAGATAGGGTAGACGATTCCACATAGGATGAGGAAGGTGGGGTGCATCATTATCAGGTACTTGGTTAGATTTATGATATATTCCTTTCATATTTCTCTAGTATTGAAAAGGGTGAGAATCTCCAAAAATAGTTACTTCAATACCATTGTAGGGGAATTTCAAGTACCGGTGGTAAGTGGATGGTATGACATGCATGGAATGTATCCATGGGTGGCCTAAGAGAATGTTATATGGAAGATTTAGGTCCAAGATTTTATAGGTAGTATCTATCATAGTGTGACCAACTTGGATTGGAAACTTTATTATTCCCTTAGACTCACACTTAACATCGTCATATAATTTTATAGTGACAATTCTCTTTGAATCTATCATAATTTTAAAATTTTAGATTTTCAAGCCTACTCAACCATCTACCATGACACTTTTGATTCTATGTTTGTGGATGAAAACTTTTAGGTGTAGAAGCTTCATTATGGGATGGATTAGTGGATGAGAGGTCTTTTTTAATGAATATCAGCTGATGGGGGGAGGCAATGTGTCCTATCATGGCCTGAAATTGAAATATTTATGTTAGTTGGCACAAAAACTCTTGGAGTTCCTTTTCAAGAATCTCCTTTATGTGCAGGGGATGTATGAAGAAGTTCTAAAATGGAGATTTATGCAGGTTTTTTTCTTTGATAATTTAAGAGGCTATATTCAAATGAAGGATGTGATATGGATTGAGCTCCTTGGAGAGTTACTTTACCATGACATTTGGTGACTACACATTCAGGAGTATTGTGTTTTATGGATATGGTGGTGATATGGGTATTGATTTCTTCTATATGATCCAAAATAGAGTCATATACATGATGGGCATTGGTATTTATTTCCCTTGTTGGAGGTGTTTCCTTTTCCATGGTCGGGGATTGGATCCTTGTATATGGTGATATTATTTTTGGATAAATTGTTGGGATGATATTCGATGGTAATGTCTCCTTGGTTAATAAGATCCTGAATGATATTTTTCAATTTAGTAATATCAGGGGTCATGCCCTTTGACCCTATAATATTCACAATATTCATTCTCTTAGTACCATGTGAGTTTGAACTGGGGTTCTTCATATTGTCTAACTTCAGGCAACTTGATAAGGTTGGACTAGACTAATTTTCTTAAATAATTTTTGATTAACTCTCCTAGGGGAGTGTATTTTTATTTTGGATGGAGTTTTTCCTAGGTGATCCTTTGGGAAGGGTCACATTTTGATTTTTTGGTTGCATGTTTAATGATGGTTGTATATTTTGGACAACTTTTGCATCTACCACACCATCATTGACAATGTTTTGATTTTTCACCCATAGGTGGGGTCTTTCATTAGATTTTGAACCATTTTTTTTTCTTATAGATTTTGTCAAGACCCTTAGCAATGAGATCCTTTTCAATAGTCATCCCTTTTTATAAGATTTCATCAAATGTATTGGCATATTGAACTTGTAAGTGAAAGCCTATCTCTTGATTTAGATTTTGGATAAATATGTGCACAAGTTATTTTTTGGGTATAGGAATTTGCTTGCCATGTTCCTCCATCTTTGTAGAAAGGCAACAGATGATTATTTGTTTCTTTTTTTGGAGATACACAAATCAATCATAGAGATTTCATGTTCAATGTTATATAAAAAATGCACAATAAAATTTTATGCTAACTTGTGAAAGGATTTAATCCCATGGGGTAGATGATAAAACTATTTAATAGCTCAATCTCCTAAACTCCAGGGAAAGAGGTGAATTAAATATGTTCCATTATAGGCAACCTCAAGGAAAGCTATGTAAAATTCCCTAATGTTTTCACATGGATAACCTTTTCATTTATATTTGTCAAATTTGGACATTTCAAAATTATGAGGAAAAGGTATAATTAGGATAGATTTATCAAAAGTATAGGGATATATGTCTTCAAGCGTATAATTTATATTGTTGTGTCCCATTTCAATATTATCTATTTTCTTTTGCAAGCTTTGAATTTGTTGTTCCAATTCATTTGGGGGTGAATAGTAATATTTGAAGGGGTAAATGATTGGTTTTATGGAATTTTAGATGTATTGAATAAAGGATTATAATTTTGGGGGATGTACATGTTCATAGGTATAACAAATGTGGAGGCTTGGGAGATGTATGGGATGTATGAGGAGATTTGAGGGTTAGTTATGGGAATGGATGCATCAACATGACTAGATGGGATGGATTGTTGGAAGAGAGGATTCATGTATTTCCAAGTGCATGTTGATGAGTGAACGTTGAGTGAAGGTATGGAGGGTTGACTTGAAGCTATTGGGATAGATACTTGGGGTATGGAAAATTTAACTAATTTTGGTATGGGGATATTTGTGACTATTATATTTGATGAACTTGTTTTGGTTAAAGCTTTTGATAAATGATAGTTGTAGGATCTTGTTCCTTAAGAAGGATGGTGTCCAAATCATAAGGTAAGTTGACACCCTTTTTGAGCTAGCATAAGAAAAAAAAGGTTCAGATTTGAAGAAAGAAGAGTGTCTATGGATTTCATTAATTTAGATTCTTGTTACATTTCTTATAGTTTTGTTGGTGATAGCTCAAAGGAATATTGATTGCTGTCTTTTAAAGCAAGAATAATCTATAAAGAAGATGGTTGGGGTGTTTTGTATCCACTTGGGATGAATAGATGGGGGGGAATTTTTATTAACATCCATGTTTTCCTTTATGTTTGAATTAGTTTGATGAGATTCCATGAGCTTATTGTGTTGAGACCTTGTGATAGGCATATAAAAGTTTGAAGACCTTGGTGGATGATATGTGAGGTGAAGTTGAATGAGTGATATATGGATTTAGGGGTTTTGGACTTCTTAAAAGATGATTGGACTTAGAGATTGGTATGATTATTCAGATTGATCTTGATGGTTTGATTGTTAAAGTATAATGTTGGATATAACCAAAAAAGATCAAAGTCAATCTATATATTCTAATGAAAGGATCAAGATTGTTTTACTTGTACTAGACTTATGAGTTCAAGCAAAAGGATAAAGAATGAATTCTACCAACTCAAGATTATTAAAATCTCCTAAGCTATTTTATCCACTAGTTATATGGACTAGCTTAACTCCCTAATTGAAATAGGAAAAATTTCAAGAAAAAAGACAAGTTAGAGAAAAAAGATAAAAGATTTAGATTAGACTCTAATAATTTTGGTTCTTGGATGTAAGGTGAACATATGATAAGGGATATGCTAATTATGGCTGAATACAAGTTCAAAATATTTTTTGTCCAAGTCTTGTCAAGGATAATAGTCCTAAAGTCCAAAAGATGAAATGGTATGTTGGTGGATAGGAGATGGGATTTGACTTTAAAAATTTGATGATAGACTAGGTGATGAACTTAATTGGGAAGTTTTAGATCTGTTTTAGGTCTACCAAGATAAAAGTCTAAAAAAATAAGTTTGTGATGGTTTAAAATCTTAGGATTCAATCAAAAGCATCAAAGTATTGATTAGATGCTTTGATG
This sequence comes from Sequoia sempervirens, assembly GCA_007258455.2. Taxonomy (NCBI): domain Eukaryota; kingdom Viridiplantae; phylum Streptophyta; class Pinopsida; order Cupressales; family Cupressaceae; genus Sequoia; species Sequoia sempervirens. The sequence continues at coordinate 11,586 of VDFB02018427.1, forward strand.
ATAGCCTAGTTGATGGAATCAATTGGGAAGTTTCAAGTTTGTTTTAGGTCTATCTAGAAAAAAGTTTATTTTTTAAATTTTCAATGGCTTAGAATCTCAGGATTCAATCAAAAGCATCAAAGTATTGATTAGATGCACATAAATATAACTCAAAACCATAGTACAATGATTCAAAAGAACAAGACAATAACTCAAAAGCATGGGAAAAAGCCTAAGAAATGCAGTAAAATATCTCAAATGCACAATATTGTCAGACAAATGTGTAGAATGATAGATCAAAGGGGATTATCTACTAGTTAGATGCACACAACTACTTGTCAAAAGTGATATTCTACAACTTGAATGGTTTTGGACAACTTGCTTCTTTTTGGTAAGAGATCAAACAACAAACACAATGGTTGATAAAATTTGAGGGTTTAAGGATGAATGGATTTTATTGGTCTTACACATCAGAATACATGCTAAACACATTAACATCCCTAGAATTATTCAAGTGGGAGTGTCTTCATAATGTAGGCCCACATGATAAAATACCTCAAGATAGTGTAGAAAACTATCTTTCAAGAGTTGATAGGTAGGGATCCAATGGAACATAATCGACTCACCTTTTCCCTTTCTTTGGAGGCCCTCAACACTATGCCCAAAGAGTTTCTATCTCTACTTAGGGACGTAAATGGTGAGTAAATTTAGGCTTGATATTAAACCTTGCACCACACTATAAAGAGAACCAAAGGACTTAGGATTTCTAAATACAAGGATTTCTAGGAAATTTGTGAACTAAGGGCCTATCTACAAATGCTTGTTCCTAGGAGGGTCTATCCTCTCTTCACTTGCAAGTCTCAATGGAATGAGGGTCTCAGGACTCAACCAAACATGACGATGGATCACTCTTGAGGTACAACTTTCACTCTCTCCCATTTATATACACTGCTAAAAAACTTCGTTGAGGTCATCCCTTGGGGTGATGAAATCCCCAAGTAGGCCTCCTAAAGGGAAAAAATGATGCTATTGTTTTTGATCCCTAGGCTTGCATGAAGTAGAAGGGAAGAACATACACAAGTTAGCTCAACCTTGGGTTAAACACAACAAAGAAGTATACGAGAGGGTGTTGATCTCCAAAATCACTTTTCAATGCGAGGAGAACATATACACCAACTAGCCTACACAAGCATGGAAAACAAGTTTAATTAACCTTTAAGAAATCAAATATGCAACTAATCAAGTGATAAAAAAATCTTTGACAAGCATCCTACACCGAATAATGTCAGTAATCTAAAAAAAATATCCTTCAATCAATGATTAACAAGATGCAGCAATTGAATTAGTTTCCTAAGGCCACAAAGGTTAGCTAAAAATATAATTCCAATACTAAGAAACATATTTGTAATTATACAAATAAAAGGTATAGGGATATGGATCAAAAGTGCAACAATAATGATCAAATGTGATAAAATAATTCTTAGTTTCAAGCTTATACTTATTAGATGTGTTGAGTCATTAATCCGATGTGTAGACCCTTTTATCAAAAGCACCAACTTGTATTTGAATTCAAAAGGACCAACAAATAAAATGTAAAACCCTACAAAAAATAGATAATTAATCAAATAAAAGTACTACGAGGGTTAAATGCAAATCATAAGTCCTCAGATATATCAAATATGTTTGAATCAAGTATCCTACATATAGAAACAAGCCAACATTGATCGACGATTTCCTAAGCTATAGATATGCCACAAAATAGATCATCTACATTGAGTAATGGATCGAAAGAGTTGTTCCTTGGGTTAGATGCATCAAACAATGAATGATATGTTAGATGCATCAGTACACAGTTAAAAGCGTCATTCTGTACTTGTACTTTCCAAATCACAATTTTTTTAAGAATAAAATTGTTAATTTCAAGGATGTGGGCCCCAGAAAGCATGCTAGAATGTGTGTGATGAAATATGAAATTGTAAATTAAGGATAATGCTATGAAGGTATCTATTTCACATTCAAAAATCACTTACAATAAAGAGAGAATAATAAATCAAATGAAATAATAAGAAATAATTTCACCACAAAGCCTCATCTTGCTCCATTGATCTTGGATATGCTTCCATGGTTTGATGTGTGGATTGCTCTTCTTACTAGCATAGCCTCTTATAATAAATGGGTAGGATGATAGAATGAATTTTCTCAAAAAATGTGTATCCTTGATAGGTTAGAAGGTGGTAGTTTTATAGCTTTTTCACGACATTGATCAACGGTGGAGAATGATCAAAGGAATCAATGGAGGAGGTTGATTGTGGGGACATGAGGAATATGCATGTGAAATGTGTCCTTGTAAAGGGATTGATTGATGAGTTAATTGCTTGCATGAATGAGTGAAGTGATTGCATGGATGAGTGAAGTGACTACATGGATGAGTGAAGTGGATTTGATTGATGACTAGGACTGAGAGTGAGTTTAAGTGAATTGATGTGCTTTTTTATTTAACTCACTTAATTGCTAGTTTTGAGAAGAATATTAATATAATTAATTAAATAAATTTATTTAATTCATGTGCATGAGGAGAATTTAAATAAAATATTAATTTCATTTATTTAGAGGGAAAAAAATATTAATTTATTTAATTGTAGAGGAAGTACTAGCTAATTAAATAATTAAATAATTATTTAATTAATATGGATGAGAAAAATTAAATGAATGGATTAATTAAATAATTGTAAATTATTTAATTAATGCGGAGGAGAGAAATTGATGAATTAATAAAATAAATAAAAATTATTTAATTAATGTGGATGAGAGAAATTAATGTGATTGGTGTGTTAGCTTAATTAAATAATATTGAAAGAGGAACTAATGAGAAATGATGAAATGATAAGACATAATGTATTAGTCATTTTTAATTGTCTAAAAATACAAAAATAACCAACTATTATGTCTATTGTATCAATCAACTTCACCCTACCCCTACCCATATAAGTAGGTCCCAAGAAATGTCTAATATTCCCATTCCTAATGCTTAAGTACTTTTTGTAGGTCAAGGAAAAATTAAGAAAACTATTATATGAGATTAAACATCGTATGCATAGGTAGGTTTTGATAGTTTTAGGACTTGAAATGAACACACTAAACCTAAAGGCTTAGACCCCATGCCCTATAGATAATAGGGGCACACGACATAGGGACCCATGGTTTGAGATGTTACATAGGCCCACTAAGGAATCAATGTGTTAGCAATGACACCCAATACTAAAATTTAATTATAAAAAGCCTTAATACTACCATAAAAGATCAATTTTTAGTCTTTCTTTAGCTAATGCCCATGGAGCTTTGGATGCTTGTCATAAATAGGAATTTAACAATCTCTTGATTCCACATGCAAAATGCGTATCCTTGTATGTAAATAGATAATATATAAGATAAGACATAAAATAAAACTCTCTTGTTTGCTCCACTTGCTAGAGCTACATATAGATGGCATAACAATAGACAAGATTGAGACATTTGGACTAAATGATAGCTGAAGTGCTTCCTAAATACTTTAACATGTGGGTCTCTAATTACTCCAGCAAGAAAAAAAATAGTTTGGGCATATTTAGCCTTGAATTATGCATTTCAAACTTGTATATGATTCTTTATACCATTCTCTTGGTCAATATGCCAATGATTCAACCAACTGCGGGGTTTAGAATACATTTCTTCACATGTCTATTTTTGAAAGAAATTTCGTAGCTATAATAAACTATTTCCACATAACCCCAAGAGAAAAATATATAAGTTCACATCTTCAAAATCCATAATGCAAAATAATAGAAAAATATAACATCAAGATGACACAAGATGTACTGAAGAAAATCACCTCAAGGGAAAAACCTAGCCTCCAAAAGCACTCACATGTGCTCATTTTATTATCTTATGAACAAATATTACAATACATGTACGAAGTCTCCATGTAAGCTTTCTAAAACATCAAGCTCCCTAATTGCACTCCATGTGAGCAAGCAAATGAGAATAATCCAATCACTCATCAAAATCCATGATTCATCTCCTCACATGTGTAACCTACAAGATACATTCAATCGACCTTAGCTAACAAGCCAAAGATTACACAAATTGACCTCAACAACTACTCATGTGCTTTCTTTTGTAAAAAAAATCTTGCAAAAACCCACCAAATGGTATTACATAAACCATGAGCTTAAAAAACCATGTTCCTCATTTTATTTTTTAGTACTAAGCTTTTATTTTATTTTCCCAATATTAAATATTTATCCCAATGTTACATACAACATACAAAGTGTCTCCTTCGAAGACTTGGCTATAGGATTAAGTTCATAATCTTAGTGAGAATCCCTTCTATCAAAATTGTGTCAATCTCAAAGTAAGGACGTAAATCCCTTGAGGATAGTTTTGGACTCCAAAATAATATCCTAAAGTGGTTTTTTTGACGATTCCAAAAATTAAATTTACTAGAATGCAAAACATTCAAGTTTCTCACCACGAAGAGAATATTGAAGTTAAAAGTAGCAAGGTGGAATTTGATAAGTATTTATCAAATGAGGTAAACAAGTTCTCCACCAAATTTTATCATTATGAAAAACTCAACCAAAGGATGATTGTGTTGTAGAAAAATCAATCTAATTTGAAGAGAACACTTACCAAAATTATGGAGTTTAGCACAAACACAATTAAGAAATCTTCTACTAGCCTATTTGTTCTCCAAAATGAACTAAAAAGAGGAAAATAAAGGCATTTAGTGATGGGTTGATCAATAGGAATAGGGATAAAGCCCCTAACCCAAGGCTTGGTATCATTGAAGTGGAAGATGAAATTCCAAAAAGCTTATTTGAGGACTAGATCAATTTCTTAACCAAAGAGTGGCATGCAACTTCGAGCCTTAATAAGTTGGTTGATCCTAAATAAGCTTGGGTTATGTTCAAGTTTGTCACTCTTTTTCCTATGTTTCTATTTATTTTATTTTGTTTCTCTTTTTTATTATTATTCATGTTGACCTTTGGGCTCTTCTGTAAGTCCCACATCTTATGAGACATGGTTCTTCTACTTGTTGACATTCTATTGTCAAAGGGTTTAGGCCCTTTCAAAAATCTAATTTTTACCTCAATAAAAAACATAGTGTCTCTAAGAATGTCTAATCCATGTGATCCATGTACCCTAGATTCTATAGGCGCACTATTTTAAAATATTATATTATAAGCATTATGCAAGGTGAACAACACACGGTTCCTTGGGTTTCATAGTCTTAGAGGGGTCAAGTTCATTCCAATTTAATTTTTAAAAGTGGCTTATTCTAAAACATCTCCAAGTAATTCTCCCCACATCATATATGACCCTCTCAACATGCATTTTATAAGGATAATTAGTATGATATCACTACATGACTATATAATATACGATTCTTTAGCATTCCTCGAGCCCCATCCCTCATAATGGATAGTAGAGGCCTTATCATAGTATTACATCTATGATAAATGGGCTACATAATAGTAGCCACATTTTAGATCATTGAATGTGAATCATACTAATGAATCAATCATATTGTCAATTGCACGAACCTTCTTAATCAATAGATAAGATAAATATTCTCTTAAAAAGATCTTAAGAAATATATTCTCAAACATATCAAGGAGTGCACAACATACTAACAAAATAAATCATAACATGTTTTTGATATAGGTTTGCTACAATAATTGACTTATCCCAACTAGAAGTAGGAAAGTGTATTTATGGATTTCATCAAAATCCCCCTAAAGGTAAATGACAACGATTACATTTATTTTGTAGTGGATACATTAACTAAGTGCAAATGCTTCTTTACCATTCTTAAATAATTTAGAGTATACCAAGTGTCTTGTTTATTTTTCAAGGAAGTACTTAGAGTACATAGATTGCCTAATAATAATTTTAGTGATAAGGATATGAGATACCTTTGCTTATTTTGTCAAGAGTTGTTTCATTTAACTGGTATCAAGCTCACTTCTAATACTAGCTATCACCATAGATAGATGTACACATGGAGATAGTTAATAAGTGGGTTGAAGTATAGTTAAGAAACTATTTCACATATCCCTGGAGAATATTACTTTAATATCACCCATCATGTGTCCATTGTTATCTCATTTTATGGATTTATATGGATTTGATACACTAACCTTCATAGATTTGGCATTCATTGATAGAAGGGTACTAACAACTAGTTACTTGGTAGAGCATAACCAATATTTTTGATATCACTCAAGGATTACCTACAATAGGATCAAAATCAACAAAAAATATATGTAGATCAACATTTTGTTGAGGCCATTTGATGTTGGAGACATGGTTTTCCTATACCTACAACCTTATAGTTAGACTTTCATTAATTAAAGTGGGGGAAATTTTTCTAAAGCTTACTCCTATGGACCTTACAAAGTTTTAATAAGGGTTCATGAAGTGGCTTACGAATTGAAATTTCTAACAAACAACAAAATTCATAATGTTTTCCATATGTCTTGCCTCAAAAGGGCACTTGAGAATCATATTACATTGTTAGTTGATTTGACATCCTTTGACGATGAAGAGAAGCTCATATTGGTGCATGTTGACTTATTTTAGTCATTCATACTTAAATAGTCTCATAATAACGTATAAAATCATTTTAGAGTGTTTTGTCATCTCAAGATGTCATATAGGACCTTTCACAAGACCTTTTTGTATGTCCCTTAAATATCAAAAGTTATGCCACTTTTGAGTGTTAGTCATCAAGAATAATCTTAATTTATCCAAAGGCTCACATTTATAAGAGAGGGAAATTACATTTGAAAAGGTCAAGTCATGTTAATCTTGGGTTGAGGTTGAGTTGTTTCATAGTCTAGAAATATTTTGAGTTAGGTTATTGGTTTCATGAATAGGTCAAATGGCATGTTTAAGGTATGAAATTTATTGTTATCTCTACGCATGGCATGATGAAGGAGGAAGGATAGGTTGCATGACACATTTAAGGGAGAAAGGGATTTCTCAGAGCTCATTTACATGTGTCTTAAGTGTTCATGCAAGTTATACATGCGTTGTACTCTACATCTCATTAGGTTTTATTCTATTGTTGATGCACCTGGCCTATCATTTGGACCTTACCTTTGTGTAACATTACTATTTTAGGATTTTTTCAACTATGATTATTATTGTATAGGATTGTTTTTATGGTTTACTCTACATTAAAAGTCTCCTTTGTAGAGTATCGAGAATCTCATTTAAATAAATCAAGCGGTGAAAGAGGTGAGAGTAAATGTGGTGATATTTGTAAGTATATTGCCTACATGTGGTCTCTCTATAGTTATGGATGAGTGTTTACAAGTTTATGGTTGTGCAATTAAATTTGGACATGTGTTGGATATATTAGTGGGTAGTGCTATTATGGATATGTATGCTCAAAATGGAAGTTGTGGTTATACACAAGAAACTTTAAGGTAAATGCAAGTGGAAGGAATCAAGTTGAATGTTGTCACATGTATTGCAATAATTGTAGGCTATGCTAAAAAAGGATTTAGTAGCTCTAAACGAAATTCTTATCATTATATTCATGATGACACCACTAATGAAAATCTTGAGAAAGTTGAGGTTCCAATACCACTTTCACAAATTTGATATCTTTCCCCAAACAAGGCAACAATTTTTCCTGCCACATGTGCAACTCTTGGACACCTTATTTTTGTCTGTCATTTGTTAAGAAATGTTAAAAGTGGTTTAATTGGTGAGGAAGAGGGAATGGTAATCTCTTATTTTTTTTATAGATGGTGAAAAGAGAAGAGGCTTATGATATTGCTTGTGTGGCTATTGGGTTATAATGACCTCATTATGGCATTGGTATTTTCTAATCAAAATGCTATAGATTTAGAAAAGTATGCTAGTGTACATGCTATCAATGGTTTTTTTGACGTTAATCATCCATGTAAAATTATGGTTGACACACTAACTATTATAGAACATCTTGGTGGACTCGAAGGTGTCAAGGTTGTGTAAATTGGAGATAAAAATAACATTGTATATTCTTGGTTTTTATTGGCATTTGTTGTGCCATTTTATTTTGTTTATACATACCCTAAAGGGTTTCAACTTGATCATGCAAATATGAGAAGGGAAGGAGCTAATAAAAATAGGAGTATCAATTATTAAACATAAAAGAAAATAAGAAACAAATAAAATAAATCACATGTTCAACCAATTTTGATAAATAAAAGTTGAAGGAAAAGGCTAATTTAAGGGTACCTAGTTTACTAGTAATTGACACTCTTGGGTATGAACCTTTCACAAATTTTAGAGCTCAAGGTTCTAGCTTATGTGATGTTGTTATATTGGTTGTTGATATTATGCATGGCTTGGAACCACATACACTTGAGTCACTAAAGATTTTGAAAGTGCAACATAAACCCTTGTAGTTTCTCTTAATAAGGTGGATAGGCTCTAATAGAAATGATGAATATTATAATAAATTATATTTAAGTCCTTCTTGAACATTTGATAAACATTGTGCCCATAAACTATAAGGAGTAGGATTGGGTCTACCTTAGGCACATGAAATGCTACATGGTAGAGGAATAGTGACAATAATTTATTACACTAATGATCATGATGACGAGAAAACATAATATGAGGGGGAAGCTAATAATGGTGGTAGGAGATCTATGAACATGAAGTGTTACAGGGTGGATAATGCTTCTCAACTAGTAGATAATGAAGAACATGTGACCGATTACTTTGTCCAAGAGATATTATATGAGCTTTACAAAGAACAATGCCCTGTGAAAGTTATGAGGACAAGTGAACAGTCTAAAACAATTATAGAGAATATTGGTGAGAATGACATGGTGACAATGTTGTAAAGAGTGTGATCAAGTATGTAAACATGTGACTATGCAATGAAAGGAAAACTGATATGGTGAACTACCTAATTGTCAAGTGAATGAAAATCTATAGAGAATGCAAGGATATATAACAAATATATTATGATAGTGTTTGCAAGATGGAAGCACTAGTATAAAGTGCAAGGAAAATGATAGTTAACAATGAAAGGAGCTCTCCCATGCATACAGTAATTAAAACTTAGTGTAATAGAGTGTGCCTATATGAATGATGGTGAATTTTGAATCATAAAAAAATGAAATATCCCATGGCAATTTTGTATGCAATTTTTTTTGAATTCATCCCCTCATATGCATAGGCATTGCATCAAACAATTTATCTATATGTTGTTCTAAGTTCAAGACTAGTTTCTTTTGATAAAGAGTATTTTTTCAATACATGAGATGAATTTCTCATAATTTCTAGAAGTTTGAAAGTATATTTTGCAAATAGAATAACAAAAAAATGTTTCATACAAATAATAATAACCAGTCACAATTTCTCCATAATGTCAACTTAATTCCAACACAAATAGAACAAGAAATTATAACCAACATTTTAACAATTTTAGTCTTCTTTTTACACTAACTTGGCAATTAGATAATTATGCATCCTTGATTATTTGTTACGATACTAGAAGCAAATACAAATAATTATAGTTGCACCCTTTTGAAGTAGTGCTCCCTTCAATATGGTATTGAACCCCTTAGATAATCGATGTGTGTGTTAGAGTTTATGGTGGCTGGAGAAATTGGGACCCACTGCACTTTCCTTGACCATCTGACTATGACCTTGGCTCCACGTGACTCCCTATTAGTAGTCGTGACTCCTTAGGGAGTAAAGAAATAATAATTGACGACACTTTAAAGACAACAACATTGAATATTTATGAAGGTCAGTGACTCTTCCACTATTTTTATTAGTCTTACTCAAGTAAACAAGGTGATGCAAATAAGAGCCTTGTTGGGAATAGGATGCCATTTAATTGAAATCTTAAACATATTTCATGTATCTCCTAAGTCCTTGGAAAGTGTTCCCCAACACTAGGATTAGAAAGAGATTAAATTTGAATGAAATGAACACATAAATTGAAATTTGTAATTATTCCTAAATGATAGGAACATGTGGGGAAGTCCAAGAAGATCTACAAAATAGGAGCACATGGGGTGCCCACATGGAAGGTGGAACCCACCTTGCTTAAGTTAACTGTTTGGAGGATTGATAACACTTCAGTAATGCATGTTTAGATCCTACAAGTTAGGGATTGATATTTACATGAGTGGAATTCAGTTTAGTTTAGTTTAGTTTAGTTTAGTTTAGTTTAGTTTAGTTTAGTTAAGTATTAGTTTAGTTTAGTTCAGTTATGGTTCAGTTATCTTCAGTTGCATGTAGTTAGTTTGAGTTGAATGCTAGTTGACTTCAGTTGACTTGAGTTGCATGACAGATAACAGGTCGATATATTCAATTAAGTGGGGATGATCAATCTTGCATAATTTTTGCATAAATTGGTGGAGAGATATATTTCAGTTAACTAAGATTGAATTGGACCCACCTTGAGTGCCCAAGTTGGCATCTTTGAGTTAACACCTTTTGCATGAGAAGATATTTACAAGGCTCAGTTAAGTGGGCCTATTATTGAGTGCCAACTTTGAGGTGATGCTTGCAAGATATTTTCTTGACCAATGATTAGTTAAGTGTTCAGTTTGGGGTGCCTAAATTGAGGAGACTTTGGTTTTGACTTCATGTTATAGTGTGGAACTCTACTTGCAAAATATAGGCATATATTTTTGGGAGGAGCTTTATGATCTTGTATTTGATAACTCTTATGAGTTTACATGCTCATTAATTGTCTATTAATTATAGAAATTGCATCAAAGTTTATTGTAGGTTAGCAAGTATAGCTTGTACATGTGTGAGGATTTGCAGCATGGCATGGGATGTGTGGATTCATGCTTGGTCACATGGAATGCATGGATAGACTGTGTTGTAGAAAGTATATGAGAGTTTATTGCAGGTTGTGAAGAAGGATTGTTGAAGGAAAGGAAGCATATCAATCAAGGATTGGTACAGTGTTATTGTAATCTTATTCAAACGTTAAATAATACAAGCACTATTGATTCTGGTGGTGGAGTTTTTTCCCGAAAGGGTTTCTCCACGTATATGTTGTGTCACTTCTATCTTCTTGTCTCATTCTTCTACAATATTTTGTCTCTTTCTACAATTGGTAAAATTGATCTAAACAAATTAATCATACACAAATAATTGTGACAAAGAACACTTAATTAAATCTACAGTCTCATAGGTTTACAAATTTTAAAGCTACAATTTCACCTTCATTTTCAACATTTGGTATCAGAGCTAACAATTGGGTAGAGTTTGGGACACCTTTCTCTTAAACGTTTGAAGGTTTTTTGGTTATAGTTGGAGCTTGTACTATTGTGTTATTATATATTTGTAAAAGAAGTGTGTTTTATCTTCTCAGTTTGGAGATTATGGTTTTCTTGACCTTTTGGGAGTTGTGTCATTAACAACAGATTCTTTGATTATGTTGAGGCCATGGATGATCTTCATTTAGAAGATGGTTATCACGATGTCATGGATAACTTGGTTACATGTTTCAGTGGGAGCTTTTGATAGTGATGGTTTGATGTTTATCTTGTTTCCATGTATAGCTCAGTATCACAGTTCAATGGGATCTTTGGTAGGATATGGTTATCTTCATGTAATTTGAAGAGGTTTTAACATCTTGTTTCATGGAGGACCCTTAGAGTCTTTGGTAAAGGTGTTATTGTTCTTCCTTTGGAGAGGATGTAGTTTTTTATGGTTTTGAGTATTAATCATTTGCTTGGAGCTTCATGATTATGCAGGTTGCATTTGAAGTTGGCATGGATTGATTGGTGGGTGCTCATGGATATTAGAGAGACTTGGGTTAGGCTGGATATTTCTTATGTTAAGAGATATGTGTTGGAATGGTTACTTGTTATAAAAGTTTTTCAACAGTAAGACCGAGGAGCCTACACCTGGAAATGGATGTGAGTCCATGATAGACCTGATGAGAAGGTTGTCTTTATTGCTTAGTGTTGTATGCACAAGAAAATTTTGTATGCAACTCTTGGTCTACTCAATAGGTAAATGATGTAAGTGGTATTGTTCGCCTGATTATTAGATGCATTATTTATATGTATCTTGTCTTCTCTTATGAATTAGTCTTGGAAATTGAGTTCTGAGGGATTATTGAGAAGTAGATGCATGATTTTATGTATTTCCATTGTTCTCCTTGCAATCTTGAACTTGAGTTAGTTATGAGGATTTTGGTAGGAGAGGTACATGAGATAGTTAGTGGCTTTGGGAATATTCCCTTTTGTTGTGGGAATGTTTGGCTAAGTTTGATCTACTTTTTGTGAGAGGTTTACATCTAAGTTCTGCCATGTTTCATTATAAGTTGAATGGTTAGATGTTGATATCCTTTCAGTTTGGGAGTGTTGAAGGAGATCTTACTTTACACAGTTTGGCACATGTTAGTGTGGTATAAGAACATGGTTTGATTTGCAGGTTCTCTCTTTGTGGGAATATTGTCTTCTTCTTGAAGGTTCTTGTGTTATGAGAGATGTATTTTACATATCCTTGTATACTTCTTTGATACTATGATAGAGGATTTAGCCACATCCTCTATGTGAAGTGCTATAGGAGGACTTGTTAATGTTATGATCTTGTTTTCAAATTTGAAATTACCTATGCAGTGGGAGTTCCAAAAGGTATATGTGTTCTGTATGAGAGGGGAACCTCTCTTGGACTGCTTAAAATTTACTATAGTGAGTTACTTCAAAGGTTTTTTTTATTGCATGTCTATGTGTGTTATTACCTTGAAGTCTTATTTTGTAGGATGGTGGATATACATGAATTATTTGCAGATTTGGGTTGTTATGTTGATAGCATGAAGTTCTACCTATGATAGTTTGGTTATAGAGACTTGGGAAAGGTATTTATTGAGAAAGTTGACACTTTGATCAATGCTGCAGATAAGTTCTCTTGGTGCAGGAAGGCCATTGGCCTTGAGTCTTGTACTTGATTTATAATAATGATTCCTTGTTTAGAATAATTGCAATGTATAATGTCAAATGGGAGAATGTTGGGAATAGGATTCCATTTAATTGCAATCCTAAATATATTTCATGTATCTCCTAAGTCCTTGGAAAGTGTTCCCCAACACTAGGATTAGAAAGAGATTAAGTTCAAATGAAATGAACATGTAAATTGGAATTTGTAATTATTCCTAAATGATAGGAACATGTGGGGAAGTCCAAGAAGATCTCCTACAAAATAGGAGCACATGGGGCACCCACATGGAAGGTGGAACCCACCTTGCTTAAGTTAACTGTTTGGAGGATTGATAACACTTCAATAATGCATGTTTAGATCCTACAAGTTAGGGATTGATATTTACATGAGTGGAGCTTAGTTTAGTTTAGTTCAGTTATGGTTTAGTTATCTTCAGTTGTATGTAGTTAGTTTGAGTTGAATGCTAGTTGAATTTAGTTGACTTGAGTTGCATGACTAATGAATTCAGTTGCATGACAAATAATAGGTGGATACATTCAGTTTAGTGGGGATGATCAATCTTGAATAATGTTTGCATAAATTGGTGGAGAGATATGTTTCAGTTAACTAAGATTGACTTGGACCCACCTTGGGCACCCAAGTTGGCATCTTTGAGTTAACACCTTTTGCATGAGAAGATGTTTACACGGCTCAGCTAAGTGGGCCCATTCTTGGGCGCTAACTTTAAGGTGATGCTTGCAAGATATTTTCTTGACCAACGATTAGTTAAGTGTTCAGTTTGTGGTGCCTAAATTGAGGAGACTTTGGTTTTGACTTCATGTTACAGTGTGGAACTCTACTTGTAAAATCTAGTTGTAGATTCTTGAGAGGAGATTTATGCTCTTTTATTTGATAACTCTTATGAGTTTACATGCTCATTAATTGTCTATCAATTGTAACAATTGCATTAGAGTTTATTGCAGGTTAGCAGGTATAGCTTGTGCATGTGTGAGGATTTGAAGCATGGCATGGGATGTGTGGATTCATGCTTGGTCACATGGAATGCATGGATAGCTTATGCTACAAAAAGTGTACGAGAGTTTATTGCAGGTTGTGAAGAAGGATTGTTGAAGGAAAGGAAGCATATCGATCAAGGATTGGTATAGTGTTATTGTAATCTTATTCAAAGGTTAACTAATACAATCACTATTGATTATGGTGGTGGAGTTTTTTCCCGAAAGGGTTTCTCCACATATATGTTGTGTCACTTCTATCTTCTTGTCTCATTCTTCTACAATCTTTTGTCTCTTTCTACAATTGGTAAAATTGATCTAAATAGATTAATCATACACAAATAATTGTGACAAAGAACACTTAATTAAATCTACAGTCTCATAGGTTTACAAGTTTTAAAGCTACAATTTCACCTTCATTTTCAACAAGCCTATGGTGTAGTACCCCTCTGCTTTTGGTCCTTTGCGTCATGTGAGTAAGTGGTTTATTTATGTCTGGTATTTGATTGTTTCCCTCCATTGTTCTGTGCACACAATTTGAGGTTTGGTTGTGGTTGCATTCAATTTTCATTGCAGTATGGGTTTTGAATTGAATGATAGAAAGGATATGTTATCCTTTATTTGATGATATAGTTTACTTTTATATATATATAAAATTAGGATTAAAGTTTAGAGCATAAATGTTTTGGAAAATATTATTTAAATCGGGCATAAAATCAAGTGCATTGATTTATTCAAATACAAGAAAAGGGAATGATATTGATGAATTTATGTGAATATTCAAAAATAAATAAATAAATAAATAAATGATTATATCTAATAATGAATTGGAAACATTGGATTATGAGAGGAAGTAATTTAGCTTATGGTTAGTTGAATATGAAGATAAATAATTTTGAAAAATAAATAAAAATAAAATAAGACAAAATTTATACTATTTAAATATGTATCGTTTAGAAAATCAAATTTAATTAAAAGAGTTAGGTTGTTTATAGCATATAATAATTGAACATTAAATGGTGAATGTATATAGATATATTAATACATTGTTTTTGTGCATTTAAATTAGGAAGATAAATAAATTGGAAAGTGACTATTAGGGAATATTAAAATACTTTTAAGAAATTTAATTGGAATTATAAATGATTAGATATTTCCGAAGGATTATTCAAATGGTCTTTTAATTGATTAACTGGGAATTATTGGGAACGGGGGCCACATTTCTTTGAAGCTTTCTGCCTAACCATTCCACGTGCCTTATCCTTCAACCACATTCTGCATGCATGTCCTTGGGAGGGCAGCTACGCCTAACGTGGAAGGAGAGTAATGCGCCTTGGGGAGACGACATTCTCTGGCAGAGATATGCTGTAAAATGAATTCACGTGCCTGGCATGCGGGGGGGATTTTCTGACTTGAAAGTTTCTGATGCCTCCCATGAAATCCATTTTTTTTCAATGAGTGCATTTCGGGGAGACCATGTTTTCTTTAAGGAAATCTGTGCAACAATTCGTATGCCTGGTCTAGGCATCCACATTATCTTCTGATGTAGCTGCATCTTCAACATCGGAGAGCACAGTTCCTAGTTTGGGCAAAGGCAGAGGGGATGTGGGGAAACATTTGCTGCAGTATTTGCTCCTCCAAACTCTTCCTCTCTGGTATTAATCTTTCACTTCTCCAACTCTCCCTCGTTGTTCCCTTTCTGGCGCAGGTAGTAGACGCTGGTAAGGTTATGGAATTTGGCTTTACACCTGTAAATTGCTTTGCTTGAAAGTCTCAAAGATTTTTTTTAATCTGTGTGGTGTATATCCTTGCAATCATGGCATCCCCAGAGACCACTTCTTCTTTCTTTTTGAGGCGTATATTCATGAGTCATGTATTCGTTTGATTCCCTAATTCTGGATGTTCACTACATATTAGAAGGCGTAGTGTTGAACGTTCAGGGCGTCACCAAGACAGCCAGCTCGGGCACGAAGGTCAACCATGCTCGCCCTATGACTAATGTATATGTGTTTGCAATAGTGGTGACTGATGTTGGAAGCAGTGTGTAGCCCTCTTTCGCATATATGCAGGTCTAGTTGCGTCTTTTAAGGGAAATATAGTGTGCACCCAGTATATGACCTTGCCTGTACATCGTCGTTGTTTTGGGATGTTGCCTCAGACATTCTTTAGGTAAATCATACCGCCTTCAGTACCTTAATCGTGAGTAATTGAATATATAATCATCCAAATGCATTTACCTCTACTTTCAGAAAGTACAAAATTTGGGGCAGCCTTATCATGTTAAATCAAAAGTATCTTCTACGTTCGGCCAAGCATCCGTCATTTCTTGAGTACAGTAAAAATAAAAAAAATAAAACTGCTTGCAATATGCGCGGGTGTTCTAAGTTGGGTCACCACATTTAAGTTGAGAAATAATGCACATGGATGGGTGACCGTAGCCCACCTAAGAGTCTTATCATTTTGGGTCAAGTTTACGTCCTTGTCTGGTAGAGCGTAATCTTCTCACAACCTTTAATGGAAACAAACATAAGTAATTCTTTTCGCACATCTCCCTCTGCCTACTAATTATAGTTTTTTGCCATAATCTTAATTGCGTGACAATATTTGTGGTAAGTGATCAATAGGTAAAAAAAAAAATGTGTGCCCTGGCGTGTGCCTCTGCGATGGCATACCCATTCAGTCCATCTGTGTACTTTTGAACTAAAGAACTCGTTCACTTCATCTCCATCCGTTGACTGCTGCAATCCTAAAGAAAAATCAGAGTACCATTAATTATTTCCTCCTCATCCGTTGTGCCCCTCATAAATATTCCCATCTGTCATTTACCCTAAGATTAATATCTTGCGATACATCATAGATCTGCCAGGGAAAATCTAAATACATGAATTCAGTAATATGTGCTGGCATCACATTGTCTCAATGCATGAATATGTCGTCTTTTACTGTGATACGACAGAAGCATGTATTATACCAGTGACTTTATTTTATTTCCCATCTCTGCAAACTCCTCACTCCTCCCACTAGTTTACATTGATGTTAATTATTGATAGTGTGAAGCGATAGTGCTTTTAATATTTATAATAGTTACATAAGTGTTAGTAAAAATCATCAATATCGATAACAGTAAATATTATTCTTAAAGTATAATGTTAAATAATAAGCATCAAGTCAGTAGTAATGATCACGTATGGGTGATCTAATGTTGTCAAGTTATTTTAAGATATTCAAAATTAAATATAACCGTATGCGTGCTCTTAAAAGATAGAAAGCTTTACTGTAACTTCCGTAAAAGACAGGTATCTTATTGTTATTTTATTTTAATTCTTTAAATTTAATATGATTAGGATATTTTAGTTGTGATACTATCATGTAAGTCAGTATTGATTTGAATATTAATTGGAAGTAATAATGCTAGTTGCAGTGCAAATCCGAATAGTGAACGGTTAAGGAGAAATTGTAACAAAAATAATAATCTGCTTAGTAAATATTATAGTGTTTTATAATAAGAATGAAATCGGCTCGCTGTGTTGAAGAGTATTGTTTGAAAGAAAAACGAAAAGCAAGAAGATAATTTTTCCCTACCTTTATTCTTAGTCCCTAACCCTACGTTTTAGGAGACCCCACGTACTCCTATGTTTAAGGATTCCTTAAATAAAGGAATGAAGTTTATACCTTCACTATCTTTTAAAGTAAATAAAAGAAAAGAGAATCACCGTGGAAGTTTTAAGGTTAGTAAACCCTTAAATAAAGTAAAGGGAATATATTCTCATATACTCAAGAAGGTTACTTTAAACTAGAATTATTATCACTAAGATTTCTTTACATTTATCTTTTTACTTTATTTTATTTTATTTTATTTTTTTTTTTTTACAAAGGCAAAAGTAAATAATATGAATATAAATAGGAATAGTATAATTATTTGTAAATGATTCTCTTTATTCTTATAAACCTCCTTAAAATTATTATTTTTAGAGTAAATTATATAAGAACAAATAAACAACTAAATAAAAAAAAATAAAAAAATAGTTAATTATAGATGAATTGATATATATATAATAATATTTTGGTTGTAAGAGATAATAATCATCATTAAAATTTTAAATTACCCTCTAAATACATTTAGAAGATATGTATTTTCTTTATATTCGCTAGAGGATAAATAAACAAATAAATAAATAATAGAGAAGTTCAAGATATTGTGTAATGGAGAAATAAAGAATAATAAAGAGATTTTTGAGGGTGTCTCGGTATTGTTAAAATAATACCAATCCCATATTTATTTGATATACCTTGAAATTCTTCAAGGAGAGAAACGATATTTGGGAAAACAAATATATGTGGAATGTGGTGTGGTTATAAATTAAGGAGCTAATAATCAAGATGTTATTAATAAGGTTTAGATGTGGAACATGTAAGTAAAGATATATATAAAGTACATTATTGTTTATTGATTGTGTTTTATACTGTTGGTTTTCTAGCGTTAAAATATGGGCATGACAGATTAGATTTTACTGAAGTAGATAGACATGTTACATGTGAATTATATTTATTATTGGTTATAATTCTAACCTTGATTAATCTAGAGTAAATAAAAGTACAGGCTAGGATTTTTTTATTTTTTTAAATCAAAAGAAATCTGATATGTTTGCATACTATAGGTTTTCCCAAGTGCTTATCTATTTAAAACATATTATAAAGGAAATGCTTTTAATCATAGTGAATTATTTAATTATTTATCACATCATCTTTAATAAGTTTGGATTATGTTCACGTTCAAATAAGTGGGTATGTATAGTCCTTTTGAACATGTTTGGATATTTATTTTGGTTATACTTTGAGTGCTCGTTGGAATTGATTTCTTATGCATACTAGTGGTTCCATGTTGATCTTACCTTCCTTTTTGCTTTATTTTGCTTTTGAGGTAATCTTTATGTATAGGCATGTTTTGGATAAGTTGGGAACCCGTAAATGCTTAAGCCACTCCCCTTTGATAAGTTATGGGTGGTAGATTGTTAGGCTTCCAAAGGCAATGGGAAACCTATTTCGTGTGGAATCTTCCCACGATTAGACCTTTGTGTTCCATTGATCGTATTTCTATTTTGAGTTCGTGGGTGTGCCATGTTCCATGATTTTCCTTACCTTTGGTTATGATTATGAGTGAGATGGTTCATGCCTCGCACGTGTATTTGTTTGGTGGCTTTTGTGCATTGGTACACCCTTGTTGTTGTGAGTCTTGTTTCGAAACTGTTCAAAAGAGTCTCCTAATCAAGCAATGTTGTACTCGTTGCATGTTGTTTTATGTCAGTGCTATAGTGTTTTGCGTATGAAGAAAGTCGAGTCGTTCATTGGAAACTAATGGTTATATCCCATGTGGGTGAGTTGGAGCAACTCAAGTTGTCGAACTACGGTGCCTCTGCGAATTATATACGTAGGCAAGGCCATCAAGTGATAAGCCCCCGAGGCATTAGGTCGGGCCCCTAGGACTGTTCTTTTGAGTCTTGTTTGAGACTTGTCGTTTATTCCCGATAACGTAAAAACTACCATTGATTTATATAGCTTCTCTTAGTAATCATGTGCTAACTATCTTTGATCTTATGTGTGCCAAGTCATGTAGACCTTGTAGGTATAGGCATTGGGAGCAAGGACTTGTCGATAAAATAGAATGTAAGAGGTATGTTAAGCTGACCTAAGTAAGTAGACTCTATTGCCAAAGTTAGTAAATCACTTCTATCTTTTCTTGTAACTTGTGTGATCATTAAATATAGCTATAAGTAGTGAATTGTGTTGTTGTTGTCTTATAAGTAAATAAAAATTAAAATAAAATAAAATAAAATAAAAATTATTGCAAAGGTAGGAAAGATGCTATAGTTTTGCCTGGTTGTTTAGTGTGTAAAATGTGGGCATGAGATTGGTCACCTTGTACCTTATTTTTCATTAATTTCTCATTCTTGTACTCAATGTACTTCTCCCATTGATATTAGGGAAAAATTATGTGATGAGCTTTTGTATCTTTGATATGTTGTATCTGTGGAAATATGCTCTACAGTTGTATTATGGAACTGTGATTTGATTTGCAATGAAATAATGTATCGTTTTCCATGCTTGTGATCATTAATAGTAGTGTGTCATCACTATGTGTTCTTGGTTGTTTAGTCTCTTCCATTTGATAAAAGTTTATGATTCGTAATGACCGTTTCGTGTACCCCAGAGGACGTGAAAGATTTAGTAATATGCATAATTGCTTTTCGTGTAATGTGTGCACACATTCATCATATGCAATGTTCCGCAATGTTCCACTTTCAAAAAAAAAAAAATTGTACGGTGTTTGTTGTCCTTTGGGGTTCACACGGCGGGGCATTACATATGGATCTTGAATAATAGCCCATATCCACGCAATAAAATGATATAATCGATAAAGCTATCCAAGGTGGTAAGAACTATGTAAATTGTAGATTATAAAAATTAATAAATATCACTTGTAATCTCAGTTTACACACAACCCAACATCTATTATTGAAATTTGTCTCTAAAAGAGACTTCACAAATTTATGTGCCTTCACCTATGATGCCCAATGTGAGAAATCTGAATAACCTCTCCAACAAACTGGTTAGGGTAGAATTGTTTTACCACTAAATCCAATTACCCTAAGGTTTTCATCCTAGGATTCAAACTTCACAAAGCTCTCCAAAATCACACTATAGAATAATATCCAAGCATAGTGAAAATGAGCTTATTTTTTCATTTTTGTATCCAACTCCACATTAACCTTTCAAATTCTTGCTTTTTTCAATATTTTAAATAAACTTGAGAATAATAAAGTGACCCTTTTAAAATTTTATAAATAACCACAAAGTCACTTTATGAACTCAATTAAATTAATTAAATAATGTTATCCTTAAAATATGTTGGAATAGATAATATTAAATAATTAATTAAAATATTCCCTTAGCTCCAACATTAACCTACACGAATAAAATAGGCTAATTAAGTTACTTCTACCTAGGCATCAGAAGGGGGCATTACAATCCCCCCTTTTGGAAATTGCTTGTCCTCAAGCAATTATAGATCAAGATGTTGAAGAATCTACTCTCCTTCCCATGTTGCATCCTCTACTAGTAAATCCCTCCACCTGATTAGGTACTCCTTGACTATTCTGCTCCTCAATCTCCTCTCTTTGGTATCCATAATCTCCTCTAAAACCAAAATCAATTTGCCCTACTCATCTAAGGGTGGAAGCATTGGTGAAGATGTAAGATGCTGCCTTAGTGCCTTCTTGAGGTATGAAACATGGAACACATTATGGATCCTGCTACTCTCTAGTAAGTCAAGCTCATATGCTACTTTCCCCACTTTGCAAGCAACCCTATAAGGACCATAGCAGCAAGGTTTTAACTTCTTGATGCAGAAGCATCTAGGGGTACTAGAAATCTTGCATCACCAAAAATATTGCTAATTTATTTTTGTTGTTTTCAATAAGGGCTAAGGTGTGTGGAAAATACACATTTAATTTGCAATAATGTGATTTTCCCTTGTGGTGATATGTAAATATAATTTTTGGAGGAAATATGGTGAGATAAATGTTTCAAAGGCATTTAAATTAGAATAATATCTTTGGGGAATCCATTTCTTGGCGGGGACCACTTGGGGTGCATGTGCTTGCATGTTCAATTGCATGCATTGTATGTATTTGCATGTTTGTGATACAAGCTTTGCAGGTTGGTGCATATTCATATTTGGAGCCGTTGGGGCCATCGAAGATCAATGAAGATGCTAGAATTGACAAAAATTGCTTAGCCATGGTTAAGGTGCCCATGTGAAGTCCATATGAGCATTAAATAATTTTATTATTTTATGATTATTTTTCCAAATGGGGCGTGGGTTTTCCAAGGAGGTGTTTTCTTGTGGTTTTGGAAAACCATAGTGGTTTTTCTCATTCACAAATCTATATATTTAGGCCTTGTTATTTGGAAAGATGGATTTGGAAGTTTTGTAGGTGAGATGGAGAGATGCTACCAGATTGAAGAGAGGATTTGAAGACTACATTGTTGCAGATTTCTATTTGCATAGAAGCCCACATTTTTGGGAGCTAGTGAGCTCCACATTTTGAGAGATAGTGAGCTAGTGAAGTTCGTGTGAAGGGAGCTTGAGAGCTTCAAATGAAAGAAGGTTGAAAGAGACTAAGAAGAAATTTTTGTTGTAGGTTTGGAGGTGTGCTGCAACAACAAGATGATTGATGATTTCATGGTTTGTTTGCAGTAGTGATTTCTAATGATGAATGTAGGTTGAAGGAGCTAAAATTGAGTGAAAGAAGAGAGATTGAGTGAAACAATTTTGTATTTTATTTTTTCTGTCATATTTCAGTCTCATATCAGATTTGTAATGTTTTTTATCAGCCCATATGGCTGCAAAACAATGTATTTTCAAAAATTCTTTCGTGTTATGTAATTGAAGGAGGTTTTGAATGAACAAAGAATAATACTTCTTGCAGATTTTTGTGTTGTTTCAAAACATTTATAAGTTGAATTTTTAGATTGTTGTGAGTATGTGAATGAGGGTTGGTTTCTTGCTTCATCAGTTGTATCAAAGCGGGAGTTCTTGAGTGTGTAGGAAGAAGCACTGATGTGAGGTAGTTTACACCAAAACCTATGGTGGTGTGTGTGTCATTTTCATGTAGATAGATCACTAGAGGTAAGACAGTCTATACCAGAGAGGATGAGATGGGTCATGAGGAGGCCCATAAGAATTTTTTTTTGGGAACAATAGTGGGAAGAAGTGGAAAATAGGAAGCATCGTGAAGAGTTTGAAAAGCTCCAACCTGACGTAAATATGTTAGAAAAGAAGATTAAAGAGAAAGTGAGAGTGTGGGATGAGAGATATGGGAAGAATAACATTCTCTTGAAAGAGGACAACGAAGAGAAGATAAAAAAGAAAGAGTGTTGTAGACCTTTGGTAGGGGTTGAATGTAAGGATGAACATGTGTGGGTAGCCCACACAAATGAAGAATACAATGAGGCACAAGTTGCAGTGATAACATGTGGATGGAGTGTATTGTGTGAGGTGGATGATGAAGGTTTGCAATCAGAGATTGTGAACATGGATGGTCCAAAATTTTACGAAAAAATGGTGAAGATGAAGATGAATTCTTGTTGAAATAAGTGATGGAAAGAACTAGCAAGTTGTTGGAAGGAGAATTGATGGAAAAAAATGAAGAAGAGTTTGAAAAACTTGTTGTTGGAGGTTAGAAGATGGATGTTGCAACAAAGAATGGGGAAAAAGATGTTGGGATGGCGAACAAAAATGAGGTAAATTTTAATTTTGAATTTAGTTGTGATGATTCTATACCTTCTTTGGTGAAATTAGAAGAGGATGTCGAGCAAGAAGAGAGTATGCAGATGCAAATTTCTAATTTCCATGGAGTAGTAATTGTAGATTTGTATAAGGATGCAATAGATTTTGATTGTTGTTTGGATAATACATATTTGGATATAGAATTTGTAGAGTATGTTGTAGGTGAAACTTGGTGGAGGTGGTCGATTTGTAGTGGGTTGTGTATACGCATAAAAATGGTCATGTCTATAATCCTGGCAATTAATTAAATATCTATTATTTAATTAATTTATCTAAAAGTCCTCTACATATGATTAAATTTAATTAATTTAATTATATTGTTTATTCATCTTATTCTTCTTTCATAATTAAATAAATTTATTTTATTTAATTATTTTCATACGTCCACTTAATTAATTAAATAAATGCATTTTATTTATTTAAATTAATTACCATTGTTTGAATTTAAATTAAATCTTTTGATTTAATTAAGTTTAAATATCTCTTTTTCTTCTATTTTAAATTCTTCTTCTAATTAATTAAATGTTTCATTTAATTAATTTCATAAATGTGATTTAATTAAATAAACCTTATTTAATTAAAGATCTTATGCTTTCTTTCTAAATCACAACTAGATATTTTATTTAATTGTGAAATCTTCTGTTTTCTTCTCATATCATAATTAAATATTTTATTTAAATATGAGATCTTCTGCTTTTTTCAAAAATCCTAATTAAAACTTTCTTCTTATCACAAACTTTCTTCTGCTTTCTTTAAAAGCCTAATTTAATTAAGAACAGCTGAATATCATCCACAAGTAAATAATTGAATTTTTAATTCATTATTTATCAGCTTTCAAATCTTTCTTTTATCTTTTTAAAGAAAGATGATTTCTTATCTTCTTATCTTTTTCTCTTTCATAAAAATAGAAAAATCTTGTTTTTAGGTTTTCTTCTATTTTCTCTTCAGTTTCATCCATCTTCAGCCATTCGATCTGCCAGGAATTATCACAACCGTCAATCAAGACAGCCAATCATAATCCTTCGAAAAACTCTATAAATACCTGTGTGAATCTAAGCATTGGGAATGGGTGATTAATTAGAGTTCATGCATTTAATTCATTTAGCATTCTAGCATCATAGCATCATTGTTTACTTCAATCACATTAGTCCAATTTCATATCATGACTTAATCTTGCATCATGCATCATATTTAAATCTCGTTCTTTAGGAAGACAGTTTGTTGAGCCTAGCACATAAATATGAGAGCAAAAGTTGGAATCAACAAAAACACTGAAGATAGAGGACAATAGGACGACAATCGAAGCAGAATATTGAGTTTGCATCTCCTTATCTCTTATTTTCTGTTTTTGAATACAATGTCTTATTGGTGTGCTTGAATAGTATTTATTTCATTTCATTACGCATATATTTTCAATCACACAGGTTGAATCCCACGAGAAGAGAGGAGAATCTATGGTATTAGGAGGAGGAGGGTGGTACATAGTGGATACAAGTCCATAAGAAGAGAGAAGAATGAAGTGAAGATTTATCGAAGGAGGTTGCTTGTTCCAGGTAAGTGTTGAAAGAGGAGAAAGAAGACTCAATTTTAGTTACCAAATTCAATGATGGAGCTTTCTAAGGATTGCTTGCAATTCAAAAGGTTGGTACTACCACTCAACTCTATTTTGTGAATCCATATTCACAAAATTTTTCCTACCCCAGGTGTCTGATGCGGGAGCATCTAGGGATACTAACAATCTTGCATCACCAAAATATTGCTAATTTATTTTTGTTGTTTTCAATAAGGGCTAAGGTGTGTGGAAAATACATATTTTGATTTGCAATAATGTGATTTTCCCTTATGGTGATATGTAAATGCAATTTTTAGAGGAAATATTGTGAGATAAATGTTTCCAAGGAATTTAAATTGGTATAATCTCTTTGGGACGTCCATTTATTGGTGGGGACCGCTTGGGGTGAATGTGCTTGCATGTTCAATTGCATGCATTACATGTATTTGCATGTTTGTGGCACAAGCTTTGCATGTTGGTGCATGTTCATATTTGGAGCCGTCGGGGCCATCAAAGATCAATGAAGATGCTAGAATTGACCAAATTTGATTGGTCATGGTTAAAGTTCCCATGTGAAGGCAATGTGAGTATTGAATAATTTTATTATTTTATGATTGTTTCTCCAAATTGGGTGTGGGTTTTCCAAGGAGATGTTTTCTTGTGGTTTTGGAAAATCATAGTGGTTTTTCTCATTCACAAATCTATATATCAAGCCTTGTCATTTGAGAAGATGGATTTGGGAGTTTTTGTAGGTGAGATGGGGAGATGCTTCCAGATTGAAGAGAGGATTTGAAGACTCCATTGTTGCAGATTTCTATTTGCATAGAAGCCCATGTTTTTGGGAGCTAGTGAGCTCCACATTTTGAGAGATAGTGAGCTAGTGAAGTTCGTGTGAGGAGAGCTTGAGAGCTTCAACTGAAAGAAGGTTGAAAGAGACCAAGAAGAAGTTTTTATTGCAGGTTTGGAGGTGTGCTGCATTAACAACAAGAAGATTGATGATTTCATGGTTTGTTTGCAACAATGTTTTCTAATGATGAATGTAGGTTGAAGGAGTTAGAATCAAGTTAAAGAAGAGAGATTGAGTGAAACCATTTTGTATTTCAAATTTTATCATATTTTAGTCTCATATTAGAGTTGTAATGTTTTTCATTAGCTTGCAAAATAATGTATTTTCAGAAATGCTTTCTTGTTACGTAATTGAAGGAGATTTTGAATGAACAAAAAAGAATACTTCTTGCAGAATTTTGTGTTGTTTCAAATCATTTCTAAGTTGAATTTTCATATTGTTGTATGTGAATGAGGGTTAGTTTCTTACTTCATCACTTCTTGATGCTACTTTTCTGCAAGGAGGACTGCCTATAAGGTTGTAAATGTAAGAAAACCAAGTCCCCTACCTCAAAGCTTCTCTCTATCCTGTGCCTATTTGCATATAGTTTCTAATGATTTTGGGTACTCTAGAGGTTATCCTTGAGATATCTAAGGATATCATGACTCTCTTTGATCATATCCTTGTCTTTGGGAGCCCTACTATAACTGCAAGCTAAGTTCAAGAATGATGGAGCATCATAACCATATAATGCTCAGAAATGAGTCATGCCAATCGACATATCATAGGTGGTGTTATAGCAACTTGTTCACCCAAGTACAACCATTTGATCTAAGATCTCTATTGTCCTACCACATAGTTACAAAAATATCCCTCAACCCATTTATTCATAATCTCTATTTGGCTATCTGTTTGAGGATGGTAAATCGTGCTAGGAGCCAACTTTGTGCTAGCTAACCTGAATAGATCATACCAAAAAGGGCTGAGGAACTTGTTATCCTTGTTGGCTATGTTCTTAGGCAACCCTTGGAGCCTAAAAACCTCTCTAAAAAACAACTCTACTATTTGGGATGTTTTAAACTATAGAGATGGCAAAGAAATGAGAAAAATTGGTCAATTGATCAACAACTACAAAAATGCAATCTTTTCCCTATGCCTTTAGTAGATTAGTGATGAAATCCATACACTTTCCCATTTTTCCTCTAGAATGCACAATGGTTTAAGTAACTTGATTGGAAAAGTGTGCTTTGACTTATTTTACTGACAATTCATACACTCTCACATGTCTCAAGACATCCTCCTTGAGGCCCTTCCATGAGAACCTTTCCCTAACCTGCCTGTATGTCTCAAAATACCCAAGATGTCTTGCTAATGGTGTATTGTGGATGGCTCTTAAGATTTTATCCTTAAGTTTTGACTCAAGAACTAAGTAAATATTTTCCTTGTAGTACATGATATCATCTACCAATCTATATATGTCATCCTATGCCTTCTCATCCAAGATATCACATGCACTTGTGTTTTTGGAATACTCCACCAAAAGGTGAGCCTTCCAATCAACTGAGATTTTTGCTAGATAGAAAACATCAGGTTTCCTGGAGAGAGCATCAACAACTACATTCTTCTTCCCCTTGACATATTCTATATAAAAATAATAAGCCTAAACCTTGCTAACCCTTTTTTGTTTCCTTTCATTTAGATCCTTTTGCTCTAGAAAATACCCAAGCTATTATGGCAGTCTTGACCACAAATCTCCTACCTACTAGATACTGTCTGAATTTCACCAATTCACGCATTATGGTGAGCATCTCCTTGTCATAGATGGAGTAGAGCCTCTTATTATCCCTAAGTTTCCAACTCTCATATGCAATGGGGTGCCTGTTATGCATTAAAACTACTCTAATGCATTCCCCTGATACATCACACTTAAGAATGAAGGGATGAGTAAAATATAGTAATGCCAACATGGGACAAGAGATCATCACCTCCTTAAGTTTGTTAAATTCCTATTGAGCCTCATCTAACCATCTAAAATACCCTTTCTTGGTAAGGTCTATTAGGGGTGTACCTAACTGTGAAAACCCTTTTACAAACCTCTTGTAGTAGCTGTATAATCAAAAGAACCCCCACAACTCTATTAGTGTCCTCGATGGTGGTTAATCAATAATTACTTGTATCTTCTCTTGGTCAACTTGAACCCCCTTAACACTAATCACATGACCCAAGCAGATAATCAACCATTAAAAACTCACACTTAGATGCCTTCAAAAATAATGATTGAGCCTGCATTATGCTAAAAACCTCATCAAGGTGTTTTAAGTGCTCCTCCCAAGAGTATATCATCAAAGAACACCAATAAGGACTTACTCAATTATTTATTGAATATGTGGTTTGTTTGAAAATGTGCCTCAATCTTACTGGCATGTAAACTCCTGAAAGAGAAAAGTCGGTGAGACCCTTTGAATGTCTTACCGACTAGCAACTGTGTTCTAAACATTTGAAGTGCTCGGGTCGTTGAGACTTTGGTTTTGTCTTGCCAACGGGAGTCATCGACAAGACATGTCGATCGCTATGAAACTTCCATCTCATTCCACCCGGACAGATCTCTTGCCGACAGGTTGGTTTCTACAGGTTGTCAGGGAGACTCGTGGTGACATAAGTCATCAGGGAGAGGCATGGACATTTAGAATGACTCATTCCGATAGAGGATGTCTCGCTGAGGTTTTTCACATAGGAAAAGGATGTCATCAGGGAGACTCTTGGCTGATAGGTTTGCATTTGGTAAGAACTCTTGCCGATGGATGTGGTCTTGCCGACAGGCTGGTACATTCAATATGACCTCTTGGTGATAACGTTCCTCTCACCGACATATTTGTTTGTGAACTACCGGGTATGTCTTCGGTGTGATCTCTTGCCGATGACTGTTGGTCTCGCCGATAGATAGGTGATTTCGGTAAGAACTCTTGCTGATGGTTTTCCTCTCGCCAACGGGTATGAACATTGGTATGACATAAGGTTTTGTAAGACTCTTGGCGATAACAAAACTCTTGCTGATAGATCTGCACAAGATGGATTTGTGTTCGGTATGACCTCTCGTCGATAGCGATGGTCTAGCCGATGGTTCTGCAGTGGATATCAATGTGATGTCTTAGCGATAGAGTGAGTCTAGACGACAGGTTTGAACTCTATATGACTCTTGCCGATGGTGGTGACTTTGGGCGGTAGCGATAGTCAGGCATTGTGGCATCGGGGAGACACGACTTGGTGTCTCACCGACATGCGACACAGTTTGAACGCCTTGACCGAATGTCTATCCTACGTGGTCTATTCTGAGCCAATCAGAGAAGCGAAATGTGAACCGTTAGCAATTGGACTGTTGCGACTGTTCCTGTGTGGAAGGTGAACAGACTGTGAGGAGAACGACTATGCTCTAGCAATGGCGAATGACAAAGTACAGTGTGTGATCATGAAGTGTTGCTCAGTTTTTGAACATGAGTTGTTCTGAGTGAATTCATTAGATGTTTCTGAGAGCTATTCTATACAAGATTGATCCATGAATGTTGCTGCTATAAATTGACATCAGAAAGTGAAGTTTGTACTCTGTATGTAATTTTGTTTACTATAATACAAAGAGGATTTTCTTGGTGTGGTGGGTTTTTTCTCCCATAAGGGTTTTCCCACGTAAATCTGGTGTTCAAGTGTGTATGTTCATTTCTTTGTTTCTATTATTTCTTTCATGTGTATCTTAATTGGACTGTAATTAAAAATTTAAAGTCACCTCTACATTCTTCCCTGAGGTTTTGACGTTAGGAGAGTTTGTTTCACACCTAAGCTTTCCTTACATGGTTCATACATGAATAGAAGGTAGCTAGTGCATTGGTTAGTCCAAAATGCATAAATAGAAACTCGTAGTGCCCATAATGACACTTGAAACCAGTCTTGTGGATATCTCGATCCCTCACCCTGATCTAATGATACATTGATTAAAGATCAATCTTCGAGAAGTATACTACTCTATGAAACTCATCTAACAACTCATCAATATGAGGAATAGGGTATCTATTCTTTATGGTATTCTTATTAAGGGCATAATATTCTATGCACATTCTCATGGTATCGTCCTTCTTCTTCACCAAGACAACAAAAGAAGAAAAGGGACTCAAACTAGGCCTAATGTGCCCCATATCTAGCAGCTCCTTAATTGATTTTTCAATCTCTTCCTTGAAATTATTAGGATGTTGATAAGGAGTGGTGATAACTAGTTTGTATCCCTTCTCCAACTCAATAACATGCTCAAATCCTCTATCTGGAGGTCTACCTAGAGGAATCTCACCAAAGACCAAATTGTGCTTATCCAATATTGGCTGGATATCTACATGATACAGAGTACTATCATTAGTAGGGGCCTTAGATGATATTAGAAACTACATTTACCAAGCTACATCACCATACCTAAATATTCTCTATCCGTTTTGCTAACACAATCCTAGGAGTACCATTAGACATTCCCCTCAATACAACCTTCCTTCCATCTTCTTTGAATTTCAGCTCCATATTCTAAAAATTGCGAGAATACTTCCCTAAGGAATGGAGCCACTATATTCCCAAGATAACATTAGTATCTCCTAAGTCCACCACATAAAAATCATC